>JABUQX010018242.1:35000-45000 GCA_015478945.1 Trachelipus rathkii
TAACTTTTTTTTTTTACATTTATATAAGTTTATTACAACATGTTTAGTTGTGTGAATTTGTTTATTGAAACAATGGAAAGTGAAATAGATTATACACTAATATAAGTTTGGTTAGGTTAAGTTATGTTAGGTTACATAGAATTAAATAAATAATTAGGACGTTTTTTTAATACTTTTAAAGGTGTGGAGCTCTTTTATTAAAATAAAGTTTTATTTTGACTTTTATCAAAGAAAAATGTGTTCGGATCCATGCAATCGATATGGATAAAACTCACTCACGTATATCTGACAAGATCTTTTATATATATATATATATATACATGTGTGTAGCATATATATATATATATATATATATATATATATATATATATATATATATATATATATATATATATATATATATATATATATATATATATATATATATATATATATATATACATGTGTGTGTGTATCTTAAATCGGTTCAAATAGATTCTTATGTATAGAGAAACATTATTGCAAGTGTGACCATCGCTCTTTGTGGGCTCATTTCTGATACACATTTGTTAAAAACGTATACGCAATGGCCTCTAAGAAGCTTATGTGTATTTATATAGACTAAATATTTCCCCATATATAAGAACTTGTACATAACTGTTTTCATTTTAAATATTATTTAAAATTAAACTAACCAAAAAGAATGTAGTTCCTTAATTAAACCGGAAGAGTTTCTTGGCTATAGACAGAGAGGGAACAGGTAGTCTGAATAACACCTTTGACTGGGAAGGCAGGGCTTAGACCCTTCCTTCGAAAATTATATAAGGTGAATAATATCATAATTAATGTCCCAATAAAGTGATCTTTTGTAAAGTTTCTTAATATAGAAATGAACTGATCCTAATTCATATAAAGAAAATATAATGCAAAAGAACGGTGAATAAGATCTAGCAAGGTTTATGGAACCAATATTTCCTCCCCCCCAATTGTCAATCGTTCAAAAATGTACAATTAATGGAAATCAAATAATAAGTATTAGTTTTGTATTCGTGATAACACATCCATCGATTGTATATAATAAGGAAATTATATTATGTCTGTGACCAAACCGAGAAAGGGGATGTTAAATAAAGAAAGATAATAAACCACATTTTATAATCCTACTTATTTAATAATAAAGTGTACACGGGGTGATTAAACTGATTATGTCATTAACAATTAAGGTCATTCCTGCCCGTACACACACACACACAAACATATATATATATATATATATATATATATATATATATAGTATATATATATATATATATAAAATTATATATAATATATATTAAACTCACACATAAATACATATATTATATATATATATATACAGTATGTGTGTGTGTGTGCGTGTGTGTGTATTCTCTTAGAGAATTCTTCATCTACAAAGGTAAATATTTGTTTAAGTTTCCTTTTCGTATCGTGATTGTTTCTTCCTCCCTTTATGCAAATAAAGAGACACAAACGGAAAATGAAAATGAAAACAAAACAAAACAAAAAAAATGTAGCAAACAAATAAACAAACAATCAAGCTAAGTAAATAATAATAAAAATGATGATAATAATAATAATAATAAATAATTAATAATAATAATAATAATAATAAATAATATAATAATAGATAATAAATTGAATATAATCTACACTCTCACTCATAATTAAATTAGTAATTGATAATAATAATAATAATAATAATATTAATAATAATATAATAATAATAATAATCACAATATTAATATTAATATTAATATTAATATTAATATTAACATTAACATTAACATTAACATTAACATTAACATTAACATTAACATTAACAATTAACATTAACATTAACATTAACAATATTAATATTAATATTAATATTAATATTAATATTAATATTAATATTAATATTAAGATTACATTAATAACAATATTAATATTAATATTAAAATTATATTATATGTTAATATTATATAATATAAATCATAATATTAAATAATATTAATATTAATATTAATGTTAATATTAATATTAATATTAATATTAATATTAATATTAATATTAATATTAATATTAATATTAATATTACTATATATATATTATATATATATATATATATAATATATTATATATATATATATATATTATACTTATATTATTCTCTCTCCGTTGCTCACACTCGTATGCACTCCGAGCTTATCAGTGTCAATGAACACCATATATATATATGTATATATTTTACAGTTGTCAGAGCCTTATATATATACGCTATATATATATATCCATTATTAATATATATATCATCTAATCTCCTATAAGGCCTTCATCTTTTTCTATATAATTCAGCATTGCACTAGGTGAGTGAGTACGCCTTAAGACTTATGAGCATGATACTCAATTCGAAGTGAATTAATTGTTATTTCATAACTCCGCCCATACTCTTTTTCGATAAAACTATTTTTGCATAATAATACCTATATGACTTCATATTGTGCTTTCGTCGTTATTCGATAAAACATTTAGGCATTAATAACATATTATGATTCGTTATGCTCATTAGTAATATAATATAGGGTCAATATATAATCAAATTATTAAAAATACATTTTTATGTTTTATAGCTAATATCATTATATGTATTTTTATATAACTTATATAGCATAGTAATTTTGATTATTGATCATATTTAAGTAGTATAACTCACAGCATATTATATATTTTAAGTCCCACAATACCACTCATAGAGCAGTTTATGAACACTAACCGCTGCAAGGAAATAAATAAAATTTTTAATTAAGACAAAATTCAATGGCACTTTTTTTACCTATGTTTGTATCAACAGCAATTTTGAAGTTTTTCAGAATAGAGACCTAAGTTAATTTATATATATTAATATAAAATGTTAAACATATATACTATTATAACATACACATACATATAACCGTAATCGTATATATATAAAATAGTTTTAAGGGAAATCTCACTATTATAATCAATTAAGAAAGTTATTATAATTATTAATAAGGATATAATAAAGTATTATAATAAAATAACAATATAGTTATATTTTTCAGTTATATTATTTTTATTATATTATTATATATATATATATTATAATAACTATATATAATAATATTAATTTCAATAATAATAGTATAAGCATTATATATAAATATATATAAGTTATAAAACTACACTATCTAACTAAACGTATATCAATTCGATATATTATATTATATTATAATCTATTTTCGTGGTGTTTAAATTGTTTATATAATTTCTTGATATTAATAATATATTATATTATATGTGAAGTACTCATGTATATCTTAATATCTATTACTTTCACTATAAGTTAGTAATATTTTATATACTAATAACACCCTTTTATATAGTAATAAATATAATATGGTAGAATATATGTAATATTATAATATAAATATATATATAATATTAATAATAGTTATATTAATATTATATACTTATTATATATTATATATAACATAACTATATATATAAATATCCATTTTTCTACATATTATAATTATTATATTTTGGCCGCGCTAACCCGTGCTCTCAATACGGCTATCTAGAGCGACGGCAAAAGTCGCATGGCATATGTCGTGGGTCTTCGAATTGTTCACGTTCGATTCCTATCGGTAGTGAAAATACTAGAAAGATTCAACCCTCTCCTTGAATACGGGCGCATAATGACACCGTGAAGAGTGTGAATTTATTAAAAAAAAAAAAAAAAATAAATAAAGAATTTTATGTTCAAACTAGTAAATTTATATTAAACGCTTGTAGTATAATATAATAGATAACATATGTTTGTGACTATAATTATATATATTACGTCAATATATATTATAATATATCGGTTATAATAATATAATACTCAACATAGTTTTATCAGTGTTAAATACTCATTAAGATTATTACACATTGATAGCTTTAATATAGTATTAGGTACCTCGAGAGTATATCATAACTATATAGTTCTAAGATGCCTCGATGTTAATTTCATTTTATATTAAATATATGATACACGCTATGTATATATGTTTTCATAATGTTACGAATCTTGATGAACCTATATTGAATCAGCAGAAAGTGCTCCTCATTTCAGATTGGTGTCTCCAATAATGGCGTACATCAAGGTTGATATATATATTTAATTAATTGTATCATACAGATACCTCAATATAAAGTTAGTGACATTATATTTTATTAATATAGAACCATAATTACTATCACTGGTACTACCCCTAGTCTGATTTAATTTATATCTACTTATTTTATACGCCTATTCAATATAGCATCGGTAGTATATAATATATATCTAAGTGCCACGTTGCGAACTCAACTTTACGGGTAGTCTTCTATGTATGCGCATACATGGACGTGGAGATCGATCAAGCTCTCACTTTGCAATACAAAAACGGTGTCGCGCATTAAACACACGATTACATACTATGTAGAAAATATATCGGCTTTATCTCATCACGCATTGGATGAAATAGATGGCAACTATCTTGATAATATGAGTTCGTACTGCTATATGAATTGCGCATTGCGATTCATTGAACCATGTATGTTTCACGCTCTGGTAAGAAGGCGACTAAGCTATAGTAATTTTTCTTTATAAAAGAAAAGTACAACCTGTAAAATGAGATATATTATATTCTCATAACATTCTATAGTTCATTTGTGTGTTAGTCTCATGTGAGTGTAGGAAGGCGAATTAAATTTGCTTTACTTATATAACGGTACACACGACCTTCGTAAAGGAATTCTCTTAATACCTTATTTCTAAATGTGATAAGAGTAGTTCAATAAAATATCTTTTACCTTTTTTTCCGCTAATAATTTCTGAATTTACAGTACTTCTCTCCGGTATTTACTCATCGTGACACCTCACTCACTACTCACTCTACTTGTTCTCTCTCAATCTCTCATCGCTACTGCATCTCATTCTACATCATTTCTGTGTCTCTACACATCATTCTCCTTTTATAATCTGGCATTAAATAATTCATCTAATGTGTTCTACTCTATTTCTTCTTTTGTACTCACTCACTAACTCTCTTCTCATCATCGTACTGTCCGTCTCATATCCTCTACTGACATTCTTACTCTCTATTAGCCTTCTGCATTTTTCAACACCTTTATTTCTCTATATTTTCTCCTACGTTCCAAAATATTCTCTCTGTCAAACGGTTTACATATTTAAAGTCCATACTTTTTGATCAATATCCTCTCTCAAGTGTAATATCACTATGAATCGCTTCAACCTTAAATTCTCTTTATTGCTGATTTATATTATATTCTTCTTCACTTAAGAAACTTATTGTTTTTTTTTTTCTCTCTCCTGTATTATCTACTCTCCGTACTTCGAGCTTATACTTTTCGTATTTGATCTGCATATTTATTCTGTCTCACCTATGTTCTGTCTTTATCTCCAATATCGGTCTCAATGTATAACTGTGAAGAGAGAATACGTTGATCACAATCTACTACTCTATATCTCTATATTCAAGCAAGTATGAGAAATGACTATTTTACATATATATTTCTACTCAGCTGGCATTTAGCCTCTCGTGCCTGACGACATTTTCTGTGATATGAATAAAGGTAAAAATCTTCATTATGCTTTCACACACTGGTTGCGAGACCCCATCTAAGGGACTGAGTGACGTTAGATTGGAGTTCTTGTGTATTTGAGAGTTAAAAGAGACTGTTGACGCAAGCTTGAACAACAGCGAAGAAGAGGAGAGAGAGAGTGAAGGGGGAACGAAGAAAATCACCAATTAAATACATACAAAAAATCGTAACCTGAATTATATAGACTGTTTCGTCAAGACATACCTCTAACATGAAACAATGTTAATTTTGAACGATTAACATGGAGAGAGATAAGAGAGGTGAAATGTTTAAGAACAAAGAGGTTATCATAACATTGGCTAAATTTATTCAGTAGCTAATCAACGAATATTGAGACGCACGTAAATAAGAGTGATCATAATCAAAAAAGGCTATAGGAGCACCGGTAGACATGGGCAACCCGAAGATGAGAGAGATGCGGAGTGGAGAAAAAGAGAGTGAAGGAAGCGGAATAGGGAAGGAGGAGAGAGAGTGAGAAGCGAGACAGGTAGAAGACGGAAGAGAGAAGAGAGGAGAGACCGAGAGGAGAGAGATAAGCACAAACTTAGCAGAGTAGGGAAATAAGATGTTACCATTAACAAAAGTCCCGCACTTAACATCAGGAGAAGAAACAGAGTGAGAACGTAAAGTCTACCTTGTTCAAAACTTACAGAATCTACTATCGGGCATATTGGGACGAAAGCCGCGAGGCGACCTCATGCCTGAGACGGTTATATCAAAAACAAGTTTTATCTCGATCTTAACCGAGATTCTTCTCTGATATGTTAATTTTTACTCTAGCATTGAGAATAAAACTCTCAAGTAATAATCCATTGTCTTAACTTAAAAGTTTTTCAGTTCGAGCATCAACAGAGATGGTTTGATTTACGTATTATCACTCTCACAATCAAAAACACGAAACGGTATACGTCTCTAAAACCGTATAACCATCTTTTAACCTAAAGCAATAGTGAAATATCACATTTAAAACTGAGAGCAACAACTTATATAACCATAACCTAAATTCATAATCCCCACTACTATAATAGGTCAAACCTTTGTAACATCACGTAAAACAAATAAATATTCATCTAAGAACGTGCATTAATGGCGCAGAAATGAAGAGTTCACGATAATATAAGGTAACCAAGGTAACTAGACTTTTTATTTTTACGTCGAGCAGATAAATTTACTCTATAAAAAACTAAAGACACAAAGTCTCTTGATATGCTAAATAAAAATAATAATCTTCAACTAGAGAGCAAAACCAGGCTTTTAATAATATCATTTGATTCTATTCAACTTTGGTAAAAAGAATTGATAAGCAAAAATTCTTAGGAGAAAGCAAGGAATAAGTTTTATTATTATCATTTAAATCAATTTGTTAAATAGTCTAAAGTAAAATAATTAAGTATATTTGTCAAAAAAAATTACCTAATAATACCTGAAAGAATATTATTTCTCACTCAATAAACGTAATCAATAATAATAACTGTAACAATACTAATAAGATAATGAAATATAATAATTTATAATATGTAAATATATATAATAAATTATAAATAAAGAATATAAAATAATATGTATAAATAACAAACTAAATAATTATCATAACAATAAAAATAATCATTAAACTACATTCAATTTCAATACATACACATACCATCAATATATGGAACATAACTCTAAATAATAATGAGTATAATAATATATAAATAATAATAATTAAATAATAATAATAATATAATAATAATAATTAATATAAGAGTACACAAAAATAACAAGTATCTTCACATCTCACCAATAATCAAAGCATATACAACCAATATAAACTAAACATTAACCAGCACAATTACATACATAGAAAACTACACTAAAGTAAGAACCATATACTTTATGAGCGCAAATAAATCTTATAGTTAAATCAACAGATGAATTTTTGGAAACATAAAAACTAACATCAAAAACTCATTATCCAATTACCCTTTTATGCATAATCTGGCATATGACTTAAACAATTATCTCTCAACTCATCTATTGGCATCTGTTGAACAGTCTATTTCACGAATGTTCCTATATTTAAACTATTAACTCCATATATTACAGTATAAATCAAAATAGTTTATAATTCAAGATTAGACTTGGAAAATGTCAACGAGCACCCACCTCGACTTACAACGATCACATATAGAAGAAGACTCACTTCTAAGAAATAATGTTATGCCCACACTTTTATATAATGTTACTATCGAAACACACCTTTCAACACTATTCAATATGCTCACAACAGTAATAATTCACAAATAAATAAATGGCAGTCGTATCTTATGGGTCCAGCATCAACTATATTTAGGACCCCAACTTCTCTCAGACAAAAGATTTCTACAATGTCACATTCGGTGTCATGAAAATCACACAAATTTAATTAATGAAACACGCCCTATTCATAATACCTTAGTTCTCACCCATTCGATACGTGAGAGACTCGAACCTTATGTAATATATTAACGATCCAGAACATATTCACATTAAAAGTCAAAATCCAATCTAAGAAAATCTCCAGTGAGCGTATTAAAATCTTACTTTTGAAAGAAAAAAAATAACTATATTAATTTCTGACCGATGTATTAATCAATTAAAAATTCAACATGAAGGATTGCGTGGAAAAATTGATAGAAGCAATCTACTCGGTTAAATCTAAATACGATTAAGGCAATCATTACTTCGAATTTCGACTACTTTCTATATCCTCTAAATTACACAAAACATATTTCGTCTTACGATACAAGACCTTATGTCACTTTTCGAACCAAGCAATCTCACACAGATTAAATTTCGTCTGATGGACACTTTGTATTGCGATATAAACAGAAATTGCAGGTACAATAACAACCGAGAATACCTATCTATACTCACAAACCATCTTTAATATACCTCACCGCACACTATACGTCTAATAACTATTATATCACAAGATGTCTATATTATAGATAACCTTTATATAAATACAAATTTACTGTTTACAACTAATAATTATCACAAATGTATTAAAGTGAATAAAAACCTCTCGATAAACATACGATAACAGCTCGCTATATTTATTATACATAGTCTGACGGAAAATATCTCTAGTCAGTAAGGAAAGAATAGAAGAGAACAGTATTAACAAAATTTTTAATATTCTATCAAACAATTGCGCATCAATTATAAGCTTATAAAGACAGAGGAAGAAAAAATTCTGTCATATGATATACCAATACGTTTCACTATATATAATTAAGCACACAATGTACACCACCATAGAGTCGCTCTAGATGTCTTGTGCTCAACTCATAGGTGCAGCGCGTTTATATACAGAAGCATAAACGATTAAAGGAGATAACATAAATTTAAGTTATAGCTGACTAAACTGTAGAAAATAATGTCTGCTTGCAAAATAAAATATCACCTGTATGTGTAAATGCCAGTTGATGTAGAGCGCCTCTTACTTGTAATATTTCTCGAGAACCACTAAATCAGTAAAGCTCCACAGTAAAATCAAGAAATCACCCCCCTACATACACAATCGAAAGTATCCTCTCTTCGACCCACCCACCCTCCTAGATGATTCTACTGAACTAATTTAGATATGCATAAGTACATCACGTATGGACTATATTTATGGTGTATATACACAATATATCTATATAGAAAAATAATAGTCATATCATCTACTCACCAATAAAATACCCGAAATATATCATAGCAACAAATAAGAGCTGCATAATTAATAGAGGCATGTCAAAATCTCTCTCCCTGTCAAGGCTCCAATTAATCAATAAGAAAAATTGATAATCTATAATCGGAATACATAAATGTGCGATAAGGGTCAAACGTCTTTATCCTTGAGACAGAAACAATACTAATTATAATCTCAATCTGAAACTAAAAACATAATTAATCATAAAATTGATATCACACGAAATGCTTCCAAAATTCATTTAGACAGCTCGTGTAAAGAGGATACAATAAAAAAGTTCAATGTAAGTATAAATAATTACTTATCAAATTTCAAAATTAGAATAATACTATTATCTAACAAGTGCATTTGACTTAGAGAAAGAAATTCTGATCAGTATACAAGTAATTTTTTTAACAAAATATTGTAAGAATATTAAAATAAAATTTATTCCTTGTTATAAATGCTAACGGACAGCTGATTCATACACATGGACCGATTATCGGCAACACTCTATGCACACATGGGACACTCAAGGGCGTGCGTCCCATGAAAAGGATGTGAACCACAGAAGGGGGGTCACCCCTAAGGGGTGTAAGGCGGTGAGCGTTCATTCACGGCACTCAAGCCACG
>JABUQX010018242.1:57500-60231 GCA_015478945.1 Trachelipus rathkii
AGATGCCCATACCATCTTAACATTCCCTTCTCCGCTCTTCCCACCAACCCATTCCTCCACTCACATCTCTCCCTCACCACCCTATTCCTAATCCTCTCCCTTCTGCTAACCCCACAAACCGCTCTCAACCCCTTCATCTCAAATACTTCCAACTTCTTCCTGGACCTGGCATTCAACCCCCACGTTTCACACCCATACAACACCGCTGGTACACAAATTTTTTCAAACATACTTATCTTAACTTTCTGTGATAAATCCCCCCCTTTCCATAATTCTCTCAGACCACTCAAAGCTCTCATTCCTTCTCCTACTCTATGTTCTATCTCCTCCTTCATCCCTCCCCCCTTACCCAAATCCATCCCTAAATATCTAAAAATCTTTACTTCTTCCAATACTACACCCCCTACTCGAACCTCTAACCCCTCCCCCTCCTCTCTTTCCTCCTCCTCAAACACTAACACTTTACTCTTACCTGGATTTATTTTAAGCCCCTTTTGTCCACACATTCTCTCAAACTCCCTCACCAAATACCTCAGCCCTTCCGCGTTCTTCGCCACTAGGGCAGTATCGTCCGCAAACAGTATCATGTTCACTTCCCTTCTATCATTCCCATTCATCAATTCCACCCCCCTCCCCTCCCTCACCATTCCTCTGCAAACACTCTCCATAAACAAATTGAATAGCCACGGCGACATTACACACCCCTGCCTCAATCCTCTCACCACCCCAAACATCTCACTCTCCCCTCCTAACACTCTCACACACATTCTACTATTCCTATAAAAGGCCCTAATACCTTTACCTAATTTACCCCCCACTCCATTTTCCTCCAACACCCTCCACAATTCACCCCTCTTCACTCTATCATATGCTTTCTCTAAATCTAAAAAACACCCATACACTTTCCCTTTCCTCTCTATACTTTTCTCCACAAGCATCTTTAGTGTAAACACTTGGTCCACACACCCTCTTCCCTCCCTAAATCCTCCTTGTTCTTCCCCCATTCTCCCCTCCGTTAAACCTCTCACTCTCTCAATCAGTATTCTCCCATACACTTTCCCTACCACACTTAAAAGACATATACCTCTATAATTCCCACATTCCATCCTATCCCCCTTCCCCTTATACAGGGGGACCAAACAACCATCCTCCCAATCCTGTGGTACCTCACCACTCCTCCAACATATATTATATAACCTATACAGCCATTCCTCCACCCCTATACCTCCCTTCTGCAACATTTCCATTCTCACACCATCCAGACCTGCGGACTTCCCTTTTTTTCCTTTATTCAAGGCCCTAATAATTTCCTCCATTTGTATTTCATCCTCCCCCTCCCTCCCCAATTCACTCCCCATCCTCACCTCTTGCAAATCTTCCTCCCCTCCCCCACCCACTTCATTCAATAATCCACTAAAATACTCCCCCCACCTCTTCCTCACCCTATCCTCTCCTCCTATCCACTCCCCATCTCCTCCCTTAATCCTCTCCCCCAACCCCTCCTTCTTCTTCCTTTTTTTATTTACTTCTTTCCAGAACATCTTGCTCCCCGATTCAAAATTTTCCGTCACTTTTCTACACCATTCATCTTTTGCTCTTCTCTTCGCCCTCTCCACCGCCCTCTTTGCTTCCACTCTAACCCTTCTATATTCCTCCCAGCTTTCCTCTCTCCTACTTCCCAACCATTTCACATAAGCCTCCTTTTTCCTTTTCACCACCTCCTTCACCTCCTCACTCCACCATTCACTCCCTTTCCTTCTGCTTGCACCCACCCTTTTTACTCCATATATATATATATATATATATATATATATATATATATATATATATATATATATATATATATATATATATATATATATATATAGTTAGTATATATATATATATATATATATATATATATATATATATATATATATATATATATATTTGAAAAACTTTCATTAAATGGTTTTAATTATATTGGCAAAATTTAACATTTTAAAATTAAAACGGACAAAAAAACAAATGGACGAAAAATATTGATAAATTAAAACTTTTCCCGAAATTCTTTATTATTAATTTTGAGTGAATTATTACAATTAAATAATTAAAATAATTGAAATATTACTCAAATAAATTTCTCGCAAACTAAAAACTGAGGAAAATAGTTTTGAAAAGCACTGAAAAAATTATGCAAAAGTATTTTTAAATTAATTTATTTTTGTTTTCTTTATTTTTAACAGTTTTTTTGAGGGGGGGGAAGATCACACTAAAACTTTTCCTTTGGGGAATGGGGGGGCATGGCAGGTCGTTACTTTTTTTTCCTGCACATATATATGCTCGAATTTTGAGTATTAATTTTTGACTTTTCAAATCAATTTTAATCAATATATATATACATATTAATATTTATAAATAGCTAAGAATATATATCTATATATATGTTTATACATATATATATATATATATATATATATATATATATATATAAAGAAACTTACTTATATATAAATAATAATAATAATAGTAATCATATTAATTAAAATAGCAAGAATAATTCTAGTAATAATAATAATAATAATTATAATAATTATAATAATTATAATAACAATAATAATAATAATAATAACAATAACAATAATAACAATAATAATAATAATAATTGAAGCGGCGCACGAAAACGCGAAACAATGTTTCACGATAAAGGAAACGGTTAAACACCCACCTGATAACCGAACCGAAGTACACC
>JABUQX010018243.1:0-66731 GCA_015478945.1 Trachelipus rathkii
TCAGTTTTGGTCGTGTGACGGATAGTAATTCGGTTGTGTGTGCTGCTAAGCCCATAATATGAAATTTGTGTGTGTGAGATAAAATTAACTGTGCGCATAATCAAATTGTGATTAGGTGATATATTTAGGATATCTCTCGGTGAAGTAATAAATGAGGTATTATTATATCCAAAAAAAATCTTATTTAAGCATTATATCTTCCCAGGATGTGTTATGATGTCTCTTTTTCTTTGGAAATTTCATGTGTGTGATGGTATCAGAATAATAGTTTTTTCTGTATTATGATTTCGTTTATAAAAACTCCCTGAATGTTTTAGTTGGGTCCTTTAGGATATGTAGTATGTGTTGATTGGGGTGCATAAGTAAAAATGGCTGACATTATGTAATATTGGTAGTGTTTTAGATAACATACCAATTTTGCTATAATTTCAAGTTTCAAGACATTCGCCAAACAATTTAGGACATAAACTCCAAAAATATCTGAAACAGTTTATTTCAGAAATAAAAATACACCAGGCAAATCAACTGAAAACACACGAAATCGCCTTTTTGTATAAGAAAAATCATCGTGCTGTTCTTACGTCAATTTCGTGTTTGGGGAAAAAGCCCTAAAAATTCTTTTCACTCTAACTCAACCCTGGAGCGATTTCTTGGCATTCCTCTTCTCCTCCTTTCTCCTCTCAGGTGTTTCTGCCTTTCCCTGTTGATTACCATTTTGATCGAGTGCATGGCTAATGAAAGTTATAAACGTTTAGAAGGCGCGGTGGCCAGAATCGCATTCTACCCCGAGTTTGAGGGAGGTGCTGCTCTTCGTGACTGCACTCTCGCCCCTTTTCATATATTCTCTGTGCCTCAATACTAACAGTTCCCATACTGTTGGAAGGGTCATATGGTCCAAACCTATTCCGTTTGAAAGGGCCTTTTGATGTTCTAACTATTGCCCTAAGGCTCTCATTTGCTATATTTATCTAGATCTCTTGAACACCTTTCTCAACTCTCAATTTCTAAGATACATCTGGAATCTCATATTCCCTTCTTCTCCATCACCAGTACGGCTTCGGTCCTAGAGGTCTACTGCGGATTATACTTTCCTATCTAACCAATTTATGGTTTTCGGTCCTTAGGAAGACTTGCGGGGTGGCGCTTGATGCGCTTTGACATATCGAAAGCATTGATCGGGTATAGCAGGCGTCACTACTTTCAAGTCCCCTCCTTTAGAGTTTCCTCCTTCTCTTTGTTACTTATGTCTAGCTTTCTTTCAAATCGCTCAATATCGGGCTGTTGTTAATGAGGAGACTTCTTTTTATATCAATAGTGGTGTTCCTAGGGGTTCTGTCTTATCTCCTACTTTATTCCTACTTTTCATTAATGATCTCCTTACCTTCACATTTAACTCTATCCACTCATATGCCGATGACTCGACCCTTCATTCTTCAACCCATTTCAAATCTGCTCCCTCTTTCACTTCTAGGGTTGTCTCTCGCCTTAATCTTTTCGATTCTATTCTCGTTGATCTGGAAAAAATTTCCGGGTGGGGTCGTCTCAACCTGGGTGAAATTCATAAAAACCCAACTTCACAAATCTCCCTCTCTAAGACCACCATTCTAACTTTCCTATCTCTTTCGATGGTCCTCTCGTCTCTCATTTTGACAAAACATCCTTGGCCTGAAATAAACAAAAAAAATGTCTTAGGAAACCTCACATCACAATGGTTGCTAGGGCGGCCTCAAAGAAACTGGGAGTTCTGCTTAAGCCGCGAGACTTTTTGTTTCTTCTTTTCAGTTACTCCAACTATCAAAAGGTCTCACCCACCCTTGTATGGAGTACAGCTTTCATATCTGGGGTGGACCCTTTTTCACCACTCTTTTGGATAACGTCGAGTACAGCTTTCATATCTGGGGTGGGCGCTTTTTCACCACTCTTTTGGATAGCGTCGAGTCAAAGACCAAGATACCGATAAACTGATCTATACTTTCTAGTTCAATTTGAACCCTAGATACTTTCGCGCAAGTTGGCTGTTTTATCTCTTTCCTATAGGTACCGCAGCGGCAGGTGCTCGAGGAAACCTTCCATTCACGTACCACCCCCTTTACGACGCCCTCGTAGCACAAGGGGTGCTGTGTCTGCACATGAGTTTTGTGTTGATATTAGTAATCCGAGTCTTCTTTGCTGTGTGCTTCCTTTTCTCCTGCCACCTCTGTTTGTGGAATTCTCTTCTATATTCTGTGTTTCCCGCTGAATTTAATCTCCCTCACTTTAATGCCGGCGTCTGTGCACATCTGCCTAATTTGCGTTAAATAGTGAACTTTTGAGACGTATAACAACCCCTCCTTGAATAGGGTTTTGCACGTGAGTGGCGGTTGACAACTCGAATATATATGTATATATATTATATATATATATATTATATATATAATATAATTATATATATATTTATATAATTATATATATATATATATTATATATTATATAATATATATATATATTATTATAATATATCATATATATATATATATATATATATATTATATATAACTTATTATATATATATATATATATAAATACGTATTTTCTTACTTCTGTTGTCCCAGCTCCCTCCAACAAGAAGCTGGGTGCCCTCGAGATATATTGGCCAATACTGCTTGGCGGGGCCCAGAGATCTGTTAAGAAAAGGGTATCGAAGTTGTCCTGATGGTTCGTTAAGTCAGAGCAGTCTAGTTGATGGGGAGTGATGTCTTTGACAGTAGGGGGAGGGGGAATTATTGATTTAAATTTAATCTTATCTGAAGAAAGGATAATGCCCATAGCGAAGACTGGACAGTATTGCTCGTATTGGTTGATCCAAGTTTCTTCTGCATGGACATTTCAGGTGTATGTGTTGAAGCATGCTTGCTATGTGAATATGAGGAAATCGTAATTTGAGTTAAGTATGAATGTGTTGGGTTTAAAAAATGGGATACCTGACGGTGGGGGTAGGGGGGGTAGTGGAGGGTGGAAGGCGTGTTGATATGTTAGAATATCATGTGCTGTGGTGTTATTGTTTTTCTTACTAGGTGTGGGGTTGTTCGCTAATGGTTTTTGATTTGCAAGATGTGAGCGCTATTGAAGAGTTCCCTCTGTCCACCTCCGTCGCGCTCGATGCGCTCCCCTAATTAGGGTGGCAGTGAGGGGAGATCGCTTAATAGTCTTGAATAGCAAAATATTGTGAAGCCTCATTAGAGAGTTATTTACTTACTAACTAAATTGACTAGTTGCCGTATCATCGTATATAGTTGATACGTCTTAATAGAGGAGTTGAATTTATTGGTTTCTGTTAGTATGTGCGTGGATAAGTTTGTAGGAGGTAGTCCGTTATTATAAGCCGAAGAAACTTAATGATTTGTATTTAGTGATATGGGTATTACTAATCCAAATTCCCATGAATGGTTTCGGCAACTAGTCATCATTTCAAAGTGGGCGCACCCTAGCAGGCACTAATAATCGTTAAATGTGTTTAAAAAATGGTTACGTGAGTATATCGGATCTCGATTTGATTACTTCGTGAGGGTCTCCATTATATCTGCTGGGCCAAAGTATTTGTTTCTAAAATTATAATTGACTTTCACCTAGCAGATTATAATTTATGGAGACTTAAGATGGACTACTCGAACAAAGTTATTTTTATTCGTTGTCAATGGTGTTCTAGAAAAAGTCAATAGTCACTCCATAAGAATGGGAGGTTTTTATTCTATGTGAGAGAGGGAAGTGTCATTAGTCGTTCATATTAAGTGTACATAAGCACACCTGCTGTATTGAATGTTTGATTCTGTCTTCTGTCCCGGGAGATAAAACGTAATGTAATAGAGTTATTATTTATGAGGTGATGCATATTCAATTCAAGGTATGCTATTAGATGTGTATAACACAACTGTTATGATGGTTTATATATTGTGTGAGTCTTAGCAGTAGCATGTGTTATAAAGATATTTTGGTAAAAAGTGTATGGACTTCCTCTGTTATTAGTTTACTGATAAAAGCTATTATTTTATTATATGGAAATGTTTTATGTGGAGATATGGATAGCAACAGGTGAACTTAAAAAGGTTAAAAGGTAGGTTACAGAGAAAGAATGTGTCGCCTAGGTGTACTCGGCTTTTTTATAATTTGCATGTACGCGAAGAAGTTCGTAGATGTGAAAAAGAATAGATGGTGTTAATAGGTGATGAATTTGTGATTATAAATGTTTTTTTCTTTTCATTAAAGCTTTGCGCATACTACTTTATGTCTTAATTAAAAATTTTTATATATATTTATTTGAATTTTAATTTTTTATGTTTGACAAGTTTCCACATATATTAATATAAAGGAATCATGTTAGACCTATTTTTCATCTCTATTTATTTATTTGAGGGTATGCCACATCTCTTTATATACGGTTATACCGATACTCACTAGTATTAATATTTATAAACTTAGGTAATGTATGCACTCGTATAGCTGTTCAAGAGTGTATGCCGCCCCCAAAATCCCGTATATAATATCGAAGGTACAGGCAAAATTCATTTATAACTCCTTCATATACTACTTAACAGTTGAACCTCCCCGACCATATCCTTTCTCTACAATCACCAGCCCCTTTGCCTTTTATTGACCCATGATACATGTAAATAGAATCTAAGCATTGAACACGCAAGGTAGTATCGCCGAAGTTTAACCATTTTTGATAAGTGGTGTTGCCTTTGCCCAGTCAACTAAATCTCAGCGGAATATGAGTTACTCAGATTATTAGTATGGCTCTCTATTGTAGTATATAATAGTATGATACAATAACAAGATAATATTATATCACGGTCTTCAATGTTAGAGTGTCTTACATATCACTCTCTCTTAGACTTTATACGACCAATACTATTGTAATACTTTCAAAAACTGTCATATAATTATATAATTATTAATATATTTAGTTAATATATTTAAAGAATTATTATTATTGACGTAATACTTTTCAGTTAAAAATGCTCATTTTATATACATTAATTAAAATAATAATATTTTAATATTATTTAACATTCTCAGTATAAATATGAATATTTGAATAAATTTATAACCTAGGAGATTAAGTAATAGTCTGAATACGCTCAATATATAATAAACGACTAACCTTAATGTAAACAGACTGTAATACTATACACCATGCTACTATAATATTCAGCTCTCAATATTATTCTCGTACATGTATACTAAATATGATCAGTTTATGGCTATAGACTAGAAGTCTATCTTTAGTTAGTTAATAGTGTGTGTAGCTCACATGTTTTTTTTCTGTCTGTATGACAACAGTTAAAATTAAAATGAAAAACGTTTGTAATTTAATTATTTCCTATCACAGTTGTGCTTGATGTATGATAAAGTCTGTATTTTTGTGTCGAAAGATTCATAACTTTTCAATGATCCAAAATGGTTCGTAGGAAGACTGATATAACTTCCAAAAGCACTGATAAAGTCAGGTTTTTCTAACACCGATTTCTGGAGTGTTATAAGACAGATCGATTATCACTCACAACCTACACACACTAGACACATACATCACACAACTACCACAAAAACACGCATCCTACACTATTCACACACACAACACACTCGTACTAATATCATCACACACACACACACAACTACACACACACCACCCCACAACAACACACACATCACACCACACCATAGAGTATATATAGACTGCATAGATACAGTTGTCTGGAGGTTACTTTCTATGCCTATTTTACTATTAATAGTGGGAGTCATTAATATAACTGGTAAGGGGGGTACTATACTAATCCCTCTATCTACTCATCTTACTGTATTTCTAGTGCTCTAAATAAATAGATAGTATGTTATGGAAATAAAATGAGTAGTATTAAGTATAGTACGTAATTAGTTATCATAGGCGTAGTTAGAGGGTGAAGTTGATGAACTATATAACAGTAGTTTATGTATATAGTGATGGGTCGATTAAGTCGGTCTTCAGTTCAGTCGTTTCGGCGCAAAAAAATCCGCGGGTATTTTTTTTCAATCGTCACGCAGTGCAATCGTCGATCAGGCATAAGATGATATCGGATTGTAATATTGTAGGCTCCGGAGACTAGATTGAGAAGATGGCGTAAGTTTTAAGTGATGATCTTGCAGATAATATTAAAAACTCAATTAATAATAATAATAAATAAATAATAATTGGAATGATATTAATAATATATAATTATAAATGAAATAATAATAGATAATAATATTGAATAATAATAATAAATTAATAAATTAATTAAGTAAATAATAATATATATATATATATATATATACAAGATTAATTAGTATTCTACTATATACTAATGAAAGTCAGTCATAACCTGTAGGTAACCTTAAGCTATATAATGTAAACTAAAGTTTAACTGTTTTATCCTCATAGTATAATTAGGGTAAATGTATATGTATCAGATATATATAGTAATTCGGACATTATTATTTTATTAATTATCTATATATATATATATAAGGGTAAAGACTGTAAGGCACTTATATATTGCTATAAATATTTAGTATGAGAAGAGACCTAATGATATTTAGTATAGCCCATTTTGTCTACCCTTGGTATATGAGTAGTAGTACTACACAGTTTGCTCCATTGCTCTCGAGCATTATCACTACGTTAGATGCGAGTAGATGTTTACTACAAAAGTAGAGGCAAAACTTGGTGGAGAGTGAGATCGTCGATCACTGCAGAAGTCGTAGTGTCAGACTCATATATCAGTATTACCATTTGTTTTCGCCACAGTTCAGTAGGTCAATGGGTGTTTTTTAGGGTGTAGTGACGTGTTTGTCAGTCCCAAAGATCTTCATAATTTGTACTGTGCCTGGGTTGATTTTTATGTATGTGATTCACCCCAAAGGGGGGAGTCCCCAAAGGGGTGTTTGCAGAGCTCTCCGCTGCTTTTTTTCAGATACGTTAGTTAGTTATTTATTCTAAGTTTATTGTAGTGTGGTTGGTGTTAGTTTAGAAATTCATGTTCTTTCATGGGCTTTTTTTGTTGAGCACCAACCTTGTTGATAATTTTTGGACTTGTGCGTTCCGCCATATTTTTGTTTTAAAAGCGTCTTGTTAATAAATCGATCCATCAAATTTTTCGTCGTTCGTCTTCGCGTTTTCCGCAAAATGTTCGCAGTCGTGTGGATGTGGGGCAAATCGATCGCAAGTTCGGTCCGCCAAAGCTGAGTCTCGCCCCACGACTTCAAAGTTTCAGCAATCGTTGTTCGGCAGGCCCGCTAGATCATCGTAAGGTCGTTGTTGTGTTACCGCAGAGGACCAGTTGTTCGATGTCCGAAATCGTCACTCGCCAGAGCGTTTGAGAGAGGACATTGAAAAGGACAGTCGTTAGCAAAGGAACCATACGCTGGCGCAAGAAGAAACCGACGAGTAGATTGGGAAAATCGCCATACTTACTCGTTATGCTATATCTCTTACATGAGTGATGTAAACACCTTTTACTTTTCTGCGTATGACTGCTTCTCATCATTTTTATATGTTATATTCTACAGTAATAAATTTCATTAAGCCATTGATACTTTTACGGTACGTGCCTTACAAAGCGCTCGTAGAGAAAACAATTATCGCGGATTTGGCATAGATGAGCATCTCGCAGTGTGGCATAATATGCTTTTATTGGGCTTTATATCTGAGCTTTAAGTAAGGGTCTGGTAAAACCAAGAAGAGTTTTTAGTGTGTAAAACATGTACTTATATCGATATCTGTTTTCAGAAAATATACTAAAAGCAGTATAAGAAAGAATCGCAATATATGCTTAGCAAATCAGTTAGTTGAAGTATAGTTATTTGAGCATATTTACTACATTCAGATGAAGTACGATGCGTACGAGTGGAAATCTGATTTGCATTAATGCATCTCGATGCCGCACATAATGGTTTAACACAGAAATATCTATCTATTGAAGTTGTATATTGAATGAGACTTTCTGGTCCATTTACGTGCTTATAAGTTAAGTTTTTAGGATTCATAAAAAAATATCGATATTCGATTAATCGGATTAAATAGTTCTTTTATAAAAAGCATTTGATTTTTTGTCTCTAAAAACATGTCATAGCTACTTAATCTTGTTTTTAAATTCAATGTATAAAAAATAAATGTCCTTTTTTCACTCACTAAAAGTAGTCTTGGTATAATGAAAATCACTTTTCCTTATAATTCAAAATCCACTAATCCTTTATATCTCAGGTGTTCCCGTCAATTTAAAACTGAAACCAATGGTTATTACAGACTCCCGTGAAGTGCATATACAAGATATCATCATCCTCTTTCGCGCGTAGCCTTTACTATTGATGCACTTTTTAATGAGACATCGTTTTTCCTTGACATATTAATATACAACAGATAAAATAAATAAATAAAATAAGAGATTAGGCAAATTAAAAAATAATTTATTATATTATCATTATATATTAATTATTATAAATATTACAGATAGGAATCATGTATAGCAATTGGCTTACTATGTATATAAATATTAAAGCTCATAATAAGTGGTATGGTAGATATAATAATAATGTGTTTAGTTATCATCTATTTGCTGAGCTCATATAACAAATAATAAAGTAATATATATATAAATATGTTAAATATTAGTATATATATATTATAGTAAATAAAGAACAAGGATATATAT
Source organism: Trachelipus rathkii (assembly GCA_015478945.1). NCBI lineage: Eukaryota > Metazoa > Arthropoda > Malacostraca > Isopoda > Trachelipodidae > Trachelipus > Trachelipus rathkii. The sequence continues at coordinate 8,703 of JABUQX010018243.1, forward strand.
ATCATAAATAAATGTACTTATATATCTACGTAACAAATGCTACTCATATAGTGTTACTATTAATTATGATTAAATATAATATAAAATAAGTATAAAAATGAGTGTTATATTATTATTATACTTGATATATATATATATATATGATTATATTATATTAGATAATTTTACTACCTATTATATAAATATTATAATACACTCGAATTACTATTTTTTATTTACTATTTAATATATTTGGTATACTAATATATATAATATTGATATTAGTATTTAAATAGATATTGGTATATATATATATTAGTTGACAATTAGTGAAATAATTGTATAAATAAACCATAAATTGTTTTTCATGTATGATTAATAATATATATATTGTAAAATTGACATAGTAATATATTATATTCAATATTTGTTTTTATACATGGAAATAATTTATACGTATTATATATATATATATATATATATATATATAGTATAGATATTATATATATAATATATTAATAATACCTAAGTCTATTTAAAAGAATATATTATATAATATTGTATATATAATATAATAAGTAATATGTTGGTATAATGGTATATATATATGTGGCACTATACTATATATATAGCATTCATACAATATAATTTCACATGGACAATAAGACGATATATTTTACATAAACTATGTTAATATGATTATATATTAATATATATATATGATACCTACATTAAAACCTAATTAAATCTAGCATAATTGGATTATGAATATGAATTATACTATGTATATGTGTAGATTGTAGGGAAAAATGTTATTTTTAAAAATACATAGCAATATGAAGATAAAGTACTTGAATGGAATGTAGGGTAAGGTGAAATGAGTAAAAAGAGAAAAATGTAAATATAAAAAGATCGTAGCATTTATTGATATATATATATTATAATATAGTAATTTATCACTTATTATGATTGATTATCCAGATAGTCATAGTGAAGTTTACTGATTGTGGAAATTAGTAGTATATTGTGAATATAATATAAAATAAATGGGAAAAATAATAAAGAAGGGGGATAAAATGAGATTGCCGAAAAGACATAACAAGAAGTAAAAGGTTTTTGTAATTATAGAGGAAGAGGAAATGTATATAGTTAATTATTTATAAATTATTTTAACTAGAATACTAATAATTATGATAATTTATTCTAATATTATATAGTCTAATATGTGGTAATCACATATTATAAAGGTATATTATAATATGGTTATTATTACATAGAATTGTAACGTTGCCCTTTAAATGCCTATAGGTTAGCTCTGTACGGTGAATGAAGTTTCGTACAAAGAGACGTTTATCAGAATGTATGTTGTATTGTAACATTCCTAGTATGACCTTGACTGTGATGATGAACCTATCATCGTGTTTCCCTGCTTGAAGAAGTTGTAGTAGGAGGTCATGTATTGTAAACATAGACCAGCTCTTATTTCACTTTCTATGTAGAAGTTAGCTAGAAAGTCTTCTGTGTTTCGTTTATTTTGGCTGCAATTTTATGTGGAGTTCGTATAACTTCCAGGTTAACTACATTATCAAAGTCATAGTCATCATATCACATTTTGTGTCTCATCATTGCTTTTACTGAACCCGAGCCCTGTTATCTGATGCCTTCAATTACAATGAAATTCAATACATTGGTAACACTGTATTATATTTCCCTCGAAACCACACGGCTCTCACAGATATACTGAACTATTAAACGTTCCCGAAGTAATAGTATCTTTAGTGTTCCACTTTACTCGTTTGGAAGGCCTCTCTGACTTTGTACAATAATTTTATACTACCTTCCTAGTGTCCGTTATTCTGGACAGCGTATGATCTAGGCCGAGGTTCTTAATCTAAAAAGAGTCACCATGAAGCGTCCGACCCATTAAGTCAGCTTTCATCTGATAAGTTCACCAGAAATTTATCTTGTAGACGGGACTTCGCAGACGTTTTGCCCCTTAGATACTAAAAATACAGAAGTCTGTTTAATAATAAAATAATTAATAATAATAAATAATAAAATAATAATAATAAATAATATCAATCCATAAATAATAAAGAACAGTAATTTGATAATCATAACAAATACATTAATAATAATAATAACTAGCATAAAAATATATTTAATGAATCCAGCATAAATGTAATAATAATAATATAAAGTATAATAATTATTTTAAGTGAGTGGTGTGGTGTGTGTGAACATGAATGTAATATTTGGGCCCAATTGTGTGTGATGTTTTCTGTCATAGTTGTGTGTGTGTTTATGCTGTAGGAGTGTGTGGTTGTGTAGTAGAACGTGGTGTGATTCTGTGTTGAGTGAATAGTGTTTGTTCGTGCTGATGTGTAGTGTGTATATGTGTGTGTGTGTGTGTGTCTGTGGTGTGTGAGTTGTGTGTGTTGCGGTGTTTACCAAATTTCCCTCGTGATGTGAGATTGTGTGTGTGTGTGTGTATGTGTTGCTGGTTAGAGGAATATTGAGCATGTACATAGTAATGTTAATTGTATAGATACATGTTCATAATTTCATAGTGAGATAATGTTTATGTGGGCACGCAGATAATCATAATTTATAAAATAACATAATATGTCATATATAATATAAAATAATATAATAATAATAATAATAGATAATTAATAATAATAATTAATAATAATTATAATAATAATATATTAAATAATAGTAATTAAAAAAATCAAAATATTTCTAACATTTTTTATTTCATTTTCTGGATTCTTCAGAACGGGATGTTGTACTTAAGTTGACTGAATTAGTAGTAACTTGTATGATGAATTAATGGGCCTTTTCGAGGTCAATTTTACTAATAAATATAATTTCACTAGAACACTTACTCTCTATATAAGTTTTAAATGTATTAATGTATATTATTTATTAATAAAATAGTATAATATATTATAATATATAATATACACCTTACCACGCAGATACCTATCAGTTAGAAATTCATACCCTTATATGGTTGTATACATTTTACAGGTAGACCTATAGATCTTACTATTAAATATAAATATAAAATCACAAAGAGAGATGAGAGAGAAGAGAGAGAGAGGAGAGAGAGAGAGAGAGAGAGAGAGAGAGAGAGAGAGAGAGAGAGAGAGATGAGATGTAGAAAAAGATCAATAGAGGAAGACCTGAAATAGTACAGTAGTTTAAGGAGAGTAGAAAGTGAGGGAGAGAGAGAGAGATGAGGGAAAGATGAACAACAGTGAAGAGAATAAAGAGAGAGGGAGAAGGAAAATAGTGAAAAAACATAGGCAATATTAGATGGAATACGAAAGAAAATTAAGCTCACAAAATTCATTCTTCCTATTAAAAATTCTAAAGAAATTTGTAAATTTGTTGTTATGTGATTTTGCTTGGTCAACCTGCATATGATACTATATCTTACTTTGCCTGTACATGGGTTGCTGCATATGCTGTCGTCATGTATTAGTCGTAAAATCAATATAAAATTGGGTTTCATTCATTATCATTGCAGGAGGGATTGTAATACGTACGACGTATTGAACAACGACAATATATCTAACGAGACATGCAAGATATTTTTTTGTCATTTAAAAATAGATCTCAATATATAGAATGTTGATAATGATTACGTAATGATAATAAATGATGAATAAATAAGATGATAGAGAGATAGTAAATTGGAAGTAATAATTATTAATGAAGATAAATAATAAGATATTGAATAAGTGAATAATAATAATAATAGAACTTAATAATGAATAAATAATATAATAATAATATTATAAAAGTGATTGCATTACTTTTAGCTGTTTCGCTTTTTTTTTTTTGTGTTGTTAATTATTTATTTAAAGTTTAAACATATTTCTTCGTCTCTTCCTAAACTCTTAAAATAATAGAATGAGCGTGAGAGTAGAGTGCGTCTTGTTCCAGAAATACGCCCAAAATAACAGGTCGAGAGGTGAGAATACCAATTCTATAGTCTCATGTTTTCGAATTTGACGATTAAAATTCAAAAAAAATAGATCCACAACATTTTTTATAGTTTTTGCCATTGAAAACATTTCTTGGGCCAAGATACAGGTCACCAAAGATGGCGTCCCTTCGTACCATTTTTTAATTATTGTATTATTTAGAGAGAGGCACACAGAATGTGTTGCGCTATAGTATATCGTCGCGTTCGGCCTGTAGGGTGAAACTCTAAGATAATGTGTTAGATGCCATGTTTTCTTATTATTTTATTTTAAGATAAATATTTTTCTCATTTTTTAAAATGATCTATATTTCTTTATTGAAATATATGTTATGTTGACATATTCAATCTCTTAATTTCACTGAGTGGCTCCATGATTTATGTGCCCTCTGATAATGCGTAGTTCTCTTTTTCTCATTAATATGAAAATATGCTCTTCTCTAATATCTGCATATAATTAATATATTTGTGTAATTTAATGAGCATAAAGATGAATTACCAAGGTGAGACTACTGAAGAATACTTTAATCTGCGGAAACTGAGATATCTTCCTGCCGAAGTAGAAATCATTTCAAGATAAATGAAAGAAATAATACAACCGCAAGTTTGAACAGTTAGAAACGCGAAATTCCTACAAACCTCTCACCCATTTCAGGAGCCGTTTCAGCGTAAGACTTAGAAATATTGAGAGAAAATTCAGCACATCAATTACAGCATAGTCAATTGATTTCTTTCATCATCGTTGGTTCTCAAGCACTTTTCTGTCACTCTTCATGTTCAACCGTAATTTCATTAACTGGCTTTGCACAAATATTGCAATTGTAAAATTACATCCATAATTAACTTGGGTTGAAAAAATGCATTCGTGGGTGTAATAAAAGAACTAATATTTTTGTAATAATAACATTATATTCAAATTTATAAATTTTAATAAATTACAACTATAGGTTCCTAATAATAAATTTCCTCATACATCGTAAATATTTTTTTTTTGTATTAGAAAATATGGTGACCAATAAAAAAAATATTAAAAGTTAAGCTGATCTGTCACAACTCTAAGTGATAACTTTTCAGCTCTTCTTTATTTAATACATACAATAGAATATAATAAAAAGTGTGATAAAATTAATGAGTATTTTCACATTGTTATTGATTAAATTATGTATGATATTAGGTCATATTTTTTTAAGATTAATTACAGTAGGTTATCACTTTATAGGATAGATAATCTGGTTAAATTATTAGTTTATATTTTCCCATGTATAAATTAATAATTTGTATTTAGATTGAGAAAAGATACACATCTCCTTTTTGATAATAATAATAAGTATAAATTGTAGTGATTTAAGATATGAAATATAAATTTGTTATATAAATTTATATATTATATTATATTGTGTTGGTGAGTGTATATAGGTACTGACCAGTTAAGTAGAATAAGTTTATAAGTCATGGAAATTATATAATCGGTCTTGATAGAGAATTGTGGTAAGTAATGGTAGGTTGTCTAGTTCTAAGTTAGAGTACATTGAATGTGAATTTCTCATATGAACATCCCTCTTGTTCTAGTTACCGCATTTAATCACTTTTACTTATCATCTTTGCTATCAGGATTGCTCGGCGAGACGCGAGATCGTTCCATACAGAGCGAGTACTTATTTAGAACATTGAGTCACGATCAGACACGTTTGAAACGCCACTTTGAGCGCTCCTAAGTCAAGACAGTTGATGAGTAGCAGTAATTATTACAAATTCACTTCAAGCAACTCAGATGATATCACGACAGTTATCGTAAGAGGTTAATTTATAATAAACATAGGGAGACACCAAGAACAGTTAGTTTAATTCAACAATCTGTTAAGAAGTGACATGTGTATCTGGAAAGACATAGGTGAAACACTAAGACAAATTCAGAAGTTATCAGGCTCTAGTACGATATATTTGTGGACTATAAATCATCATAAAATAAAAGATCGCCTCGGACTCCTCTATTATAGCAATAGTATTATGCCTCATGGAAGATTGATTTGGCCTGATAGTGGTTTATATTTTCTATCCGCATTTTATATTTTATAACATATATAATTATAATTGACAATTATAATAACAATTCATTTTGTTATATGTGTAGATATTATTAATATTAATATAGAAGATCCTCTGGTAAGATTTCATATTAAAGAGAACTTTAAAAATTCAATATATACTCTTATAATTACATTATATATACCAAACGCACTTACCAGTTGTAAACCCCAAAGAAAAGACAATTTTTCATAATACCAATATCTAATTTAATTAACAAAATAGATTATGAACCTTAGAAGACTCCTATATAATAAGACACAATCAACATTATCAAACAAAAAAAATTGATTCTATTTTATTCAAATATTAACGATTCGAGCAGTTTGGAATATTTTAGAGAATTATAAATAATTTACAGAAATTCTAGGAAAATGAAAACACGGAAATATTGTCGATATTTTTCATATTTGCCGTCAAATAAAAAAAATAAAAAGCAAATTTTATATCCAAGTTTCCTCTCCAATTTGACGGTGAATCAAAGCTCTTTTTGTACCTTTTCACTCAAGTACGAAGAATATAATAGATAATTGGAAAGAATGCACACGCCTTTTGCTCGAGCTGTTCAAATATTTGTAGCCACTATTTTGGTTACAACTTTCCACTATTTATGATGTAAGTAATAAGGAATTATTCGATGACCACTTCTCTGTGTGATATATTCCTCGCGTGAGTCGGCATCCTTATTGCTCAATACCTCAAGGAGTTTTTCATGGGGACTATGTCGTGCGTTTGTATATACACACTGACTTTTCTGTTTCTAATGTTTTATATACCACTAAATAATATTTCTACATCACATAAGTTTTTATACAATAAATAATCTCAAAAATTAAATAAGAAATAAATAATACACTATAGTTTTCTCTATTTAAATTTCGATTATTTTAATATCAAAATATGAAAAAAAATAATAATTATAATCAATATTATATTTAATAATATAATAACCATATAAAATAATAAAAAGTGCACTAATGAGTAAAGAGAATATTTTTAACAGTATGACTATAGAGAATATAATATCTTTTTGAAGAACCATGTGAACACATGGGAAGTAATCTTAATTATACATAATATCTAATAGTAATATAAGTTAATATTGTTAACTTGTTCACAGATATGAATTAAATAAAGATTCTTAAGTATTGTAACATTTAAGTCCCAGCAGCAAATTCGTGTCAAAAATTAGGTTATACGAGCATATAACCTTATCAATTTTAAATTTTTGTGTGCTAAACACTTATATTTTACATGTAGGAAGTAATCTTTATTATTAAACTCAATAGTTAGATAGTCAATCTCCTTTTTTAAATACTCTAATTACACACCTTGATAATTGAATCTCATAATTTGGACAGCCTTCGATACACCCAATTTTATAAAAGTGACGTATATTAAAATGACCAATTTCTATAGATTTGCTATTACATAGACAATGCTATCAAATATTCAAAGCTCAATTGCCAGAGCTCTATTCAAAAAACTACTATATTTCACTATCACAAATACCAATATAAATCCTTATATAACTTATGTATTGTGAAGATATACTGTAAAACATATTAATTCTGGCCTAGTACCGCATTAACTTCTAGTCGGTACCCCTGTGCTATGCATTAAGGTCTCATATAGTTTTGAAGTTCAATGAAAGGTTGATGATGGCAACTCAATTTAGAACTCATATTCTTGATTACTTAGCTTTCTATAATTTTTTGCCATACCTACTTAAATATATAAATTATAATACTTGACTCAAAATTAAGCACGTAAATTTTTACATGCCATCATCAGATAAATATATAAATTTCAACCATGGCTACTACTCAACCCATAATAACTATAAATTTATTTTTTATATTTATATACTATTTACATATTATTAAATAATTATATTACATCATTAACTCTATAAACATGTTATTCATTTATATTAAATATTTATAATGATTTAGATATATATATATAGTAAATATAATAAATAAACATATGTAGTTATGTACAATGGGAAATATAAAATATGATATATAATACTATAAAATATTATATAAATTTTTGAAAGTGATTATTGGCAATAAATGTAATAAGATTACATATATGGTGTGCTCTCAAAAATATATAGTAAAGCTTAAGTATCACAGAGATATGTCTAAATAATGATAATTGCTACATTCTTCTCACCTTTCATGAACTCAACATAGTATTGGACCTTTATTACATATAATGCACAGTTAGGTCCGACCAGAGTTAATAGAGGCAGCAGAAATAAATAGTTATTACAGATACAATTATCTCCAATACAAAGTATATATAGTGATATTTTGATATTAGGTGAAGGTAGATATAAGTAGATAGTGTTTGATTATAGACTCTCTGTGGAATATGTTGATTATTATGTGATTGCGTGATGACAACTAGAAAGGCTTAAATGACACCCATATATATTGTGCGTGCTATCCATAAGGTGCCAATGATTCTAGCAAACCATTCAGAAATATCCAGGAGTGGGTAGTTGACTATAGTAATTAAAACAGAGGCATTGACTCTCAAACATATTTCGGTTAGTATTAAGACTAATATATTATTTATACTGTGTGACTATACCATATACTATCAATAGCGATCCTACAAAATTATAAATGGTTGTATTACTCAGTGAATTGAGATATAACCCTTATTTGTAGAAAGACATACGTCCAAAATTTAGGACTTTGGATATACTCTCTTAAATATTCATAACTGAATTCAATCACTATATATAAATATAAATGAATATTGTCTCGAAATGACTACTCCTCTAAAAATAACTGCATACACAATATGATTGGTAGAAATATAGAGAGGATACTTAGCCCGCTATCAAGTGTTGTACATTATAATGTGTATATACAATCAATTAAGAGACTTGTAAGATAGAAATATCTCTCTAGAAGTTGTTTTACAATAGAATATAAACAATATTATACAAATTAAAAACACATCAGATTCTAATATACAATCATACATATATTCTTAACATGGATCTCAAAACTGGAAAAAATTCTCTATCGTGCTTACTTTTTAGATTTCACTTTTTATTGTCTCAATAAAAGTATAAGAATAATGGTAAATTTACAATTTAATATATAACTCATAAAAGATTTATATTCACTATAATACTCTAACATAAAAATAAATATAAATTTATCTTACTATAGAAAAAGAAATAAACTCAGTAAACTTGAGGAGAATAGGTTAGTGTTACGGGGTGACTCTTTATTGTTTCTATATGGAAATCCTCTTTTAATTGTGAAAACGCAGAAAAAAAATTTAAGAATGTAAATAACATGATGGACCAAAAAATAGATTGTCATTTCATTATTATTATATCTATTATTATTATTATTATTTAAAGTATGAACAATTCTTGACTTTGAATACCAAGTAGGTTGGGAAAAGTTTAAACAGATGAGAAGATTCTTTTGAATCTATTCTCCATAATCTCTAAGGCTAGTCGCTTTCTATATATATAAACAAAACCCAAATTGTCAACTAGATATAAAGCTTCATGAAGAGTTTAGGCAAAATGGAGATTGAAAACGAGGAAAAATACGAAAAGGTTATTTTTACTAACAACTCACAACATATAAGGGAGTTGAACCAATTAGTAGTGCCACAATTGAAATGAATAGAGTCAAATTACAACTCTCAATTGTTGTATATACTTTTTCCAATATCTATGTACTGTACTTGAAAAGGACAAATATACCGTCAAATGGAGGAAAACTGGTATAAAAAATTTGGCTTTGTATTTTTTTTTGTCTGATCTATAAAATGAAAATTCGAAATATTACTAGGAGTCAAAATTAGTGCATAAAACTCCTATATATAGTGTAGAATTGTTTTTCTTCTTCTCTCAATAAATTCAAACGCCTTCGAAGTAAATGTTAAAAAATCGCTCATAATATCAGAGTATAAAATGAAGAATTTTTTATATGTGCAAAGACTCAAAGCTATTCTCTCTCTAGATATTATTCGTCTTTACTTGAGGAAAAAGTTGGCCTTGGTCCATTATGCTGTGATATTACTTAAAGCAGATTTTTTCTAGGCGCCCAAGATAAAACTAGGTAACGTCGCCGTTGCGGTAAAAATATGGTAATGAATATTAAAAGTTACCAGATTTTAAAGTCTTGTTGAGGTTTTACCTAAACTCTTCACATATTTTATAATAAATAAACAGAACTAATGTCCTACACTCACCAAGTACATAAATACCACACTGCTGTCCTCTTAAAATTAATATCTATACAATTATAACGCTAAACGTTTTCCCTTCTCTAATCCGTAGATAACACTAAATATCATACACCTCGTCTACTGCAATCTAGTCCATCAACTAAACTTAAACTTTACATGTGCTTAAATTCACGTGGATGACAATAATTTTTTGTTTATATAGAAAAAATGAAAATGTAATAGAATTAACTACATAAAATGTGAAATCAATACTACCTATAGATATATATAAAGAATTATTATCAAGATTGATGATATATCACTAGATATCTGGGATATTAGATTTAATATTTATGAAATGTGTGTGGTAATTGAATCCTGATATCCTAGTATGAGGATATTCACAATTTTGTAATCCTTTCTGAGTGATATTTCCTCAATGCTAGCACTTAGTATTCTAAGACCATATGTGGCGCTGAGCTCTACCGCTTACTGGTATCATTCCTCATAGTGTCGTGATAAAATGGTACTCAAAAGGGACGAGATGGTCTCGCAGTTCTGAGTAAACAAAGATCTTCAGCACAGGCGCACAGACGCTTAGATTAGAAACCAATAAGACTAGAGAACTTAGATAGGTTTTTTTGAATGGGAGCATATTTCTATGACTCTACCCTCCTGCATTTTACTACAATGGCCTATTATTGCAGAAGCCAATGTTTTTGAGATTAGTAAACTCTTATTACGTGAATTACTAGAACGCTTTTGTATAATTTCGATTTCATTTACTTAATGTTCTATATCTAGTTCAAATATTCTAGTGCTTTAATATATTATTTTTAAGTATTAATTATATATATTATATTGTAAGTAATGGCTATATATAGTATATTCATAACCTAAATAGAGGTACATATATCCACAGCCCGCCATATCACATATGCTATAATACAAAATTACACGAATAGTAAATTAATCTGACAAAAAATATAAATGGACACTAAATATAAGAACATATCCACTGAATAGAGATACACTGAAAACAAAATACCGACTGGGCATCCATTTGTAAGCACATAAGTAGGGTTTACTCAAGGATTTTTACTCCCTCATCCACAAAGTCGTAGAGAAGCAAAGCTTTAGATAAATTCTATTATTGGAATAAAATATGACCTAAATTAACGGTAGGCATATACCGGCAGTGATTCAGTGGGGAGTAATTACTCGTGTATTTGTCTATTAATGTATACCACTTTTATAATGAGTAGGCTTGTACCAAGGTTTCATTTCCCAATTGTGTAATATCTGGCGCTCACTAAATGCATTGATCTCGCATACTGGGGTCATCTTATGAATGGAGTGTAGATAGACGGATTGAACTCGTGTGAACTTTTTTTTTTATTTGGCCAATTTTTACTCAACTCTCACTCTCACAAATATATATAGAAGTTTCTCTTGATAATTCAGGATGAGCTATCGAAGCACGTTAAATAAAGATTAGAGTGCCATGACTTTATTACGCTTATATGAGTAAACTTTCAGATTAATAAGAATATCAAATAATAATGTAAAGATATCTTCAATACTTGTTGCTGATATATAATCTAGTATTTGAAAAATAAAAACTACATCTATTTCAGTCAAGCTTACTCAGCATCACTCAGAACAGTATGGTGTGCATTTATAATTCTCTAACTAATGGTGCGACAAGATATTGTTCTAATGAGAGTTGGAGTTAGTGGTACATGATTTATTTACTGTCTCACGGTATCTTCTTTTATGATCCACTCGCAGCTTCCCTCATTTTTAGTACATGTATTTGAAACTTTGGAATAGATGACTGTGTTCCAGAGAGATATCTATTAGAGTGAGCGAAACAGAAGCAATAGGAAATGAGTCAATATGTTATATAAAGTTTAGAGAATTATTAATACTCAATATATACACTCTCGATTATTATCTCTCGTGGTAGCATTAAATTGAGCAAATTAATATCGATTAGCTTTCACATAAGAAATTAGTGGATACTCTTATATACTAGAATGAAATCGTGTGTATAGATATTTCTAATAACTCTCTCTCTCAGCATTGTGTTAAAGAGAATGACAACACATGAGTAAGGATGAAATATCCCTAATATAAATGCTTACAAATATTCTTAATTTATATGACTGTGTTACTCAGAGAGCGCTTGTGAAACTTCTCTAATACAGACGTAGGAGAATAGTTGCGACATGTTTCTATAAATTGTTGGTACATAGTGCGAATAAGAAGATACTCGATAGTACTGTATAATTTAGTAAATGTACCTCCATGATGTTATCATAAAAGGAATTATGATAGATTAATATTAAAAGTATTGAGGTTAGTAGAGTAGGTGTGATTGTTATGAAAAAAAAAACTCTCTCAAAGAATACTCAAGTACTGGCGCTGGCAAAAGATAGACATGAGAGGCTATAAGCAATAGAGCTATTCGAGTTATTTTACACTGCGAGAGAAGATGATTATTTTAGCGTGATTACAGCACGATGGCCATTAAAAATTATCTAGTTTAACACTTAATGTGTTTTGTTTTTGTCTTATATTAGGTTGTAAATGTAAATTTACCAGAGAACAAATAGACTATAGCTATAAATTATTCTCCCTCTCCTCGCTGCCTGCACGACATAGAAATACACACGAACAAGCTCTTTATATATATTCCTCTCGTGTACAAAAAATGCTAATTAATTATACTCTTATATAAAATAACTGAACCGCAGAGATAGTTTCCATTATACTAGGAGAGAGCGCCGTGCGTATGGTTGGTAAGATGTATTATGCGATAGAATTAATTTCTGACTCTCTCGCGCCACTCGCACTCGAGAAATTATGTATGTTAATCTAATTAGGAACTAGGAAAAACAAGATTAGTAGTATAGTTTAGTAGGTGCATTGCGCAGTGTATATTTGTCATTTTTGAAATGAGAGTTGTAGAGTACGTGCTCAATACATATTCATAGGTATAGTAAAGGATAGATGACTTAGAGTGAGTAAGTGGTGTATTCCCCTCTGCTCGTCTCGATGGTGTTCCTTAGAAAGATTAGAGATAAGTAGTAAGGTAAGGTTTTAATATAACAAGACTGATACGATTAAGAAAGATCTATAGATGAGTACTTCGCTTAATACTTGTTTTAGTCCCAATAATTTGGTATACATACTCGAGATATGTCTGTGTTAGACAAACCTCCTTTCTGTGACTGAAATTTTACTCTGAGCATCTAACATGCTCTATAATCTGATATATACATCAGCTATGATTTCATATACATTACTATCATATTGTATAATACATATCTCGCTAGTACGCTACGTCTGATATCTTATTTTATATATATAAAAAGGCTTATTAGTGGAATTACTCGTCTCATGATAGATGCAAAATGCTTTTTTGATTAATGTCTCTCTAGCATTAATTGTATTTTGTCATGCCTTCTTAATCTTCTCGATAATTTTGCTGCTCTACATTGTGCTGTGAGTTTAATTCTGAGATTCCTATACGATACTATTCTTGTCTACAAGTTTCTATATTCAAATAATAATATTATACTCTCTAGAATAATAATAAATATATTTAATCTCTTTTTAGAGTGGTCGGTCCTTTTCGATCTTCGGATCCTCGGATATTTCCACTAAAACAAGGTTTTCTCTTGCGAAACCTCACACCTAATTGAATTTATTAAGAATATCTCCTCCCAATTCGAAAGAGCAGCTCTTTTGAATCTTGTTGGAGTTAACCCATGTAGGCTTTTAATTTAACAGTAATTTAAGGGATTTACTTTAAAGTTTCTAATTTTTAATGAGTTTGAAATTCCATTTGTATCGCTCTCGTGAAAATATAGATTATACTGCTAGACGTGTATCAATATCTCAAATAAATTCTTCAGTCTTATAAACGACAGTGCTTACAACATCATATTATTCTATTTAAACAAGATATCTCTATCTATTTAGGGTGTGTTTCATTAGTTTGAGCTTTATTTTTCTTGCCTGAGGGCTCATTTCATAGTATTAAAGGCAATTGTCCTTGAATATACTCAATGTCGGAAGATATATCCTTCAATTAAAAATAATTACTCTCGCGCAAGTAAAGATCGTTTTAGCCACTTAATTGATATCCTTGGAGCTCTCGCGCTCATTTCTGGTGTGGCCTCTATCTAATTATATGAGTTACGTGGTGTTAAGACATGGATATATGATGTGCAGGTTAAAAAGAATGTTAGATATGTGCCAAACATATGATCGTGCGATAATGTTATACATATTCTTCATAATCTCATAGCTCTTCAACTTGCACCATATTGCGCATCATCATTACTATTACTGATCATTTTTAATAAAAATGAGGTCGCCGTTTTATTAAAGAAATTTAGTTATAAAATATATATATATATAAAAGCATAGTGTGTGTAGTCATTATTGTAAAGAGTTTACATTAATTATCGAGAGAGATCTACAAATGAGAATCTCTATATAATAGATAAATAGTTACCCAGTGACGACATATCAATAATATCTAAGATAACTTAGCTCTAATATTAGTAAACATTTACATTAATAATATGCGATAGCGAGATACTTATATTGTGAGTATGTCCTGATGAGATTAAAATATACTAAGTTATAAATAAAAAATCTACAAATATGAATCTCAATATAATACACATTTTATATAAATATAATACTTCATAAAAATAGTGGAAATCATGTGCTTATTGGCGCTCTACTGAGTTATTAATATAATCAACTCAAATATAAGTCCAAGCGTCCTCAAAAACTGTTCCTTGACTCTCTATAATGTAGAAAAATGAGAAGGTACTTTACAAAATTAAAAAGAATGATCCTGATTTATCTTTTAGTGCATGAGAGCTTATAATTTATATAATTAACTAATAAGCCTGGTACTAGTGTGGCTACAATATCTAATATTAAATACCCACACGCACTCAAAGTTCAATCAACATTGCGCATTAGTTTTATATAGTAGCATATGAAGGTCCATAATTTAACATCAGTCTGAATTAAAATCTCGCAAAATAATAACCTTTGATCATTAAAAAAAAAGTGACAAACTCAACGCACCTTCAGCCTTCTTTCTCGTATTATATAGCTTGGTATAGTAAACTATTAAAAGGTGTAAATTAATTAATTCTCATAGTAGCTCAAAAATTTCATGATATCCTGAAAAGACTTTTCAACAATACGGACAATATTTCCATTTGCACTCCTACATATATGCTTAAGTGCGTCATTATATTGTCTCAAAATGATAAATATGAAAATTATTAAGTTATATTTTAATATATTTATAGATAGGGTAGTTAAGAATCTATCAGTGCAATTTTTTTATATTCTCTCTTAAGTACTTAGTTCTAATTGAAGTCTCAATTATAGAACGATGATTTAGTCACGAATGTCATTTGTATTGATATCCTAAGTATTTGCTTCCTTTTTATAAATATACTATATATACTATAAATAATAATAATTTGTGACCAATAAAAAAATAACTAAACAAAAATAAAAAGTATATATTAATTTACGTATATCCCACTGCTAATATAAAAAATTTTTTCGTAGATTACTCATTGGTCTTATGTGAGAGTGATTTTTTCATATGAGAAATTTTCATAGATAAATAGAAACCGCTGCACTCCACTGGGGTGTGCTCCAATAAAGTATATTATTTCCCAGGAATATGCACTTGTTCATCGGCACATTAATGAGCAACTGATAAATGAGATTATCAAAGCACCTATCTATGGACTCATGTTGAATACTCTCGTGATACTTCAGTGCATAGATCTCTATTAGTCACTAGAATAGTGGCTTTATCAGCGCTACAGTAATATTGAGTAGAGATAAATACTTATATGTTATTCTAGTAATAAAACGAATATCTCTAACCTAAAGTAGTATCACCTTTTAATAACTACAAATAAATAAAATACTAAAAGTGCCTCCTAGCTTTACCACCAATTCCTGGAATTCTCTTAGTTACACATCTAATAAGCAGATATGTGTAAAAACTATTTCACGCAGAAATTCAGGTAAGACACTTCTTTAGTACCAACTGTCTTTTATCCTCCCGCACTTCTTAACCTTTACATATCATATCTTCATATGAGTGGGTGTACTAAACAACCTTTGCATAGGTGGCTTCTCTTGATTAATTCTTGATCTTGTTGTTCACTCCACGAGACTCTTGCTGTTGGCTTCACTCTCTCTCATTCGCAGTTTGAGATAGGATTAGTATAGAGCACTTATTCACAATTACTCATGTCTACCTCTTGTGCTTTCATGGATTCTTTGAATAACTCTATGAGCTCCCATTCACTCTTCGCTGTCCCTCATATCTAGATTTTGTTGATATAAGTCTGATCTAGGTAGTTTCACTAATCTGACGGTCATCTCCTCAATTTTACGCTCATTCAGTCCCTCTCAGTGTTCTCTCCTTTAGTTATCAAAGATATGGGTGCTGTCTCTCTAGTAATCCTCTCTTTCCTCCTAGGATCTGGTTCGTACACAACTTAGATTTTTGGAAACATTATGTCGCGTTTGCAGGCTCCGAACAGGTGTGGCACATTGATATTCCGCTTATCAGGAAGTTCTCCATAAATCTGTGATAAGTTATAAGTGTCGTTTACCAATTTCAGTATATCCTCTCTTTTCTGTTAACTTCATCTGCTCCAATATTGCACACAGCGCTCGTGTTCAGACCTCTCTATTATACCATACTGTCTAGCTACATTAAGTGATGCCAATCACCTCTTTGTCCTTCTACATTCTGTTGCTACTGAACGCGACGGTGTGTCCTATATGTCCTCTTACCATATCTGAGGTGTACTGTGTGCTCACTTCTCGTGCAGCTCGAATTCATCAAATAACTATCATTCTCTTGTAAGGACCTTTTCCAGTATTCAAGGAGATCTTATTTTCTTAGGTACAAAGCGACTAGTATAATATATAAGAGAGAGTTAAGAGGAGATTATATGATAAGTTCCCAGGATCTTTTGCTTCCATTTTGTGTTGCACAATCATATAGGAGTGGTAGATGTAAGACAGCCAGACAACTTAGTGAATCACTCTTGCTCTCAGTGCTACTTTACTCATAGAAGATATAAGTTGGGGTAGAATCAAGAGAAAGTGGTAGGAGTTTTATCATCATATGAAAATATGAATCCTATCTCTGTGTACGATTCTTAACCTTCTTTGAATAGTACCATCCTTATTCGGAATTAATCTGGTATCTGTTTAGCTCTGACTTAATTCGAGGCGGAACTGCTCCTCTTCCATGTCTCTTGATAATATGACGTCGCCGGCATTTCTCCTCATAATTACTCTCCATGTTTCATTGATGTGCAGAAGGTAGAAATGCTGCGTACATATCAATCGTAAGCTGCTCTCTCTCGTCAGCTGCGCAAGAACCTGACTTTGTCATCGCGTGTTATATGCGATTTGCGAGTGTGAGTATCCGGTATAAGTGATTTTTCTTTGTTTCGTTTGTAAGCTTGTGAAATTCATAGCAAAGATACATATCGTTCAGGCTTTATTTTTTGCTCATACTACTTTTATATCTGTGTAGATTACTCAATTTAATTAAGGGTGTAAACAGTTTACAAAGATCAATGTCTATAATATGGTTCAATTTAATGCTAGATAGCTTCTGTAACTAGGTATTATCACTATTATATTGCATTTTAGAAGTCACAGCAATTACCGTTCCTAACTAAAAGAGTATGTGCAGACACACGATAAGTATCAACTATCTCCGATATTTTGAGTGGCGTAGTATAGTCCGCTCCGCGTGTATCTCGCATATGTCGCTCCTCTTATATGGTTTTCTCCTTTTCTGACTAGATTTTGTTGCTAAGTACGTCCTATAATCTGCTACACCATTCTCTCCGCTCGAACAGTATTAGCTCCTATGTGATATGTGTAATCTCTCTATATATATCTCTGCACGATTTATTCTTGTAATATCACTAGGACACGATCACATAATCATGACTATTCGATAAGGGCACGTGTCCTCTCTGCTTAAAGCAATGAGCTCGTGTTATGTGCTCATGTGCTCAGACATAATCGATGATGATGAAAAGAGATTCGCCAACAATCTCATGTATATTTACCTATGGTATACTCGAAACGTAAGATTTAGATATTGGCGACTCACTCTCTATAGAAGAGATAGACAAATATATATGATTAAATTTAAAATAATACTCTTACTATATTTCTCTTCTCTTCTTCAACTTGCTATCAGCAGTTTGTGTATGTAATTTGTTATTTGAGAAAGATTCCTATAATAATTAATAGATAAAGTTTGCTAAATAAAATTTCTCACGTTCATACTTTATTAACTTGTTTTTGTGATAAGGTACTGTTATGCCACAACTTAATGCATAATTTATTAAGACATCGAATAAATTGGTTTGACTCGTGTGCTACAGACATATTTGATTCCTGTGGCGATGGAGTTATTTAGTTATTAAAGAGCTTCCCTACGAATAATGGCTACTGATTATTGTTCTCTCCATTAGCTGGCAATATACAAATGCAAAATTTAGCACAAATGCTTTCGTCTCGCACCTACTATCTCTCAGTATGAATTAATGGTCAATGATGTGTGTATAGTGGATTTGGAAGAATGTGGAATTGTCACAATATGAGAACTATTATGGTTACGAAGAAATTAGTTTCTCATAGAAGACCAAGAGGAAATTCGATTGAAGCATATGTGGAGAATGCTAATACGACTCACGAAACTACAACATAAGCAATTGTCAAGAGAATGTCGAAAGCTCGTGGAGGGGTCGATTTTATGGTATTGTTGTGTGCAATGCTGTAAAGAAACCCAGAACAGAGTTCAAATTGAACAAAAGATTTGAAGGTCCTTTATTGTGAATCAAATATAGAAGGACAGTGCCAAATAAGCTTATGTCTTCTTGTTGTAAATTCCCAACAAAATTTTCCGGTTCACCGGGGATAATGTAAAGGATAATTCCAGGGGTAGAGAGATGAATTATAGATGTGACTTTTTCAGTGACTTAGTGAGAATGCTGAGGGATACTTAATGGGAATTCGCGCAGATCCTCGCATAGATATTGCACATTTATACATTTGGGATTCCCCGAAATTTACTGTACTTCTATATTCTTTATGCTCACTCAGGTAAATAAAGATAAATATCTCTCGTGTAGTCTGGTGCGAATCTCGAGCGAGGCACAAAAAAAAAAGCCTTATTTCACTTAACAGCGATTTAGTCCAGGGTAGAAGTCCCATCCGACAAGGTTTAAGCTCTCAGACTAGAGTTAAATCTCAATAGACCTACTGTATGTCGCTTTTCGTGAGCTGTTCCCTCCTATTGTTTTGAATGTGATACACCCAGCAATAATGTTATTACAATATATCAAGATATATCACCTATATATAGCGTCAGGGACGGGGTGACGGACCACTTTAGGTATAACTTCGGCTCCAAAATTTTTATTAATGTGTTTTACTTTGTGTATATTTGTGTATTTTTACAATTTAGTTCTTCCATGTTTGTAGATAATAAAATTATTGTGTTTTTATAAGCACACACACAAAAAAAAATTGGATAAATTCTTTGAATAAAATGTTATGAGTCTTTTGTGGATATATTAAGAGTTTGATTACGATACCTCTTTCTACCCCATTAAAAAAGTTTGAGAGAGTGGTGTTGATAAATTTGGCATAACTCCCAATATGCACGCGAGAGGTGAATCTCGAAACCATCATGGTTTTAAGAGTGATACCTCTTAGTGATACGCTGCTTTAAATCTATCAATCTCTCTCTCAATATATCATATTGAAAGGTTTCATATTATATTATCCAGTACCAGTTCTGAACATCGTAGGAATACAGTTACATGTCATTTGCAGTAAAGAATTAATTGAAATACATTATCGTTGTGTACACATACATGTTAAGATTGAGAAAACATGTAGGCGATATAATGATGTTTGACCCTAAAGAACTACGCTCATAAAACACTATCCCGCCTATAGAATATGATGACCGATTCACCGACTCTCGGGCTTCAACACATAACTCCTGAAACGAACTTTATGTGAGTATGGACGTTACATATTTTATCTGATAAAGGGTTCACTTAATGTTAGTATAGTATATAAGGAATATAGATCTGTTTACTTAATATCAGATAATGGTGACCTATTCTCTAATCCAGCAAATTTCTCAGTATTGGTACCGAATAAAAGGATATTGTATGGGATACCAATGAGAGATATACAGAAAGTATTCAAAACTCAACGTACAAACGGAGAAGCAAACATTGATGGTCTCGAAAGTTCCTGCAGTACTTACCCCCCTTCAGATCGAGTTATAATGTATAGCACAAGAGTCTTCTTGAGGCACAGCGCAGAATTGGTCGCAGACCTCCTCCGCGAATTGCTAGTTACGCCGCCTTCAGGACGGTTGATTATGTGTAGCCCTAGAAGAGTGAAAATACTGTATAATCGATTACACATAATGTACTCTCTTGCCAGTGATATATGAAGGTTACAATATTCCAATCTATATAGAATTGAGTAGTAATAATTTTTGATAACTAGAAAATATATTTTATTTATATATTTTTATTTGTGAGATTTTGAAAATCATGTAAATAACTATACTAATTATACTATGATATACTATAATATATTATATCATAATATACAATACACAAAGACATCTAACCATTTAATCTCTTAATAGTGTAAATATATCTTTTTGTGTAAATTAGGAGTTCTTCTAATTTATTTATAGTTTCTATATATTTTATTTATGGTCCCGTTAATGTAGCCCTATATTTCGTGGAATTATTTTTATTAAAAAAAAAAAAAATTAATTTTATTAATAGTGTAATCCTGTCCCTCCGAAATGTAGATAGCACTCAGATTTCATAATTATACTATTACTTGAAGTTACCAAATTTTGTATACCCTCACATGCGTTATACCTGGGTTGATATATTATAAATTTTTTATAATTTATTCCGTGATCGTTTTTATTATACTCCTTTTATATGAGTGACTCTTGGGATATATCACCCAGCTCTTAACATATTATATTAGATAGTCTATTTTTATTGTCCCTCTCAAAGTACCACGCAACCAACCAAGAATAACAATCGAAAAATTTCGTTTTAGAATATTATAGAATTTTGACAATTATTATTATATTTATTTTATTTTACTAATTAATTCTAATGTGTTATGATTAAAAAAAATTTTAATTAAGTGATATTAAGGGATTGGAGAATTCTATTTAATATGTTACTGTAACATTTAGTCTGGGATTAATATTATTATATGTTATACTAATTATTTAGTGCACTTAAGCTATATAATTCATAGTACTTGACTTGTTATACTCTTTTTTTATAAGTATCAGCTATTCGCAATCTTACTATATTTTCGAGAAGATCTCCACTTATGATCTCTCCTTATGAAAAAATATATGCGTTCTCAAATCAGAACATTTCTCTTAAGTGTGTAGAGATATATATGTCTGGTAGTAGGTTTAAATGCTTTTTTTAATTATTAATTCTCTAGTGTGGTCATTAAGCTTCTCTGGTAATCTAGATGATGCCTCTCTCAAACAATAGTACTTCATTCTATCCTAGTTATATACTCATTTTCCTGTATATATACAACAACTAAACTTTAAGCATTTAATCAACTTTTGTTGCTAAGGTATTTATAATTTACTTTTGGTCTTATGTAAACATATTATGTAGAATAAATTTTTATGTTGTTTCAATTTATGATGCAGTGAGAGCATATCGCTCGATATCTATCGCTTGTCCAATTTATAAACATTTTAAAAGTAACGTAATTTTTAGTATAGTTGGTCATGGGTACAACTTTAAAAAGAATTTTTGCTTCCTAGATGATCACAATTTTTGGTTTTAATAAATTTTAAATATTAATTTTATAAATTTTAACTTATTAATAAAACTAGGCGACTATATCATTTTAATTAATATCGGATATATATAATAATAAATCTAATTTCAGACTATAAATATGAAATTATATATATGTTACTCAATTCTCACAGCATTTGTATATATTATACTTCTTTTACCTGCATGTATTATCCCATCTATTAACTCACACTAACAGTAATGGAAAGAAACACAGTGATATATAAGTACTCATGCCTAATAGTGTTATCATTTGTAATCACTATTCCGGTAGAAGTTTAAATTTATATATATATTGAATAGATGGATATTCATTGACTTGATTTTGTATCTTAGAATGTATACTCACTCATACAGTATAAGTGAAATATTTAAACCTACATATTATTATATAAGAACCACTAAAATGAATATAGATATACTTTAAAATGATAAATTTTTAGAGTTTAAAATAGACATCCGATCTAATAACCAAGGGATTCTGAATTATAATTTCTCATATAATATTATAACGATAGCGCTAACAAATGGGGAATTTCAAATACTCTATTTAAAAGTAGACTTAAAGCTAAAATATCCCTCTTAAATTTAGCTGAAATTAAAAGGTACTTAACCATGGGTTATCTTCACTCACCCAAAATACAAGATCTCAAATAAAGATGCTGTGACTTTCTCGTAATTATGGGAGGAGATTATTCTATAATATTATTATTGGTACTCACGCTATACTGATTATAACTAAAAATAATCAAATGGGTTAAGTAAAATAAGATTTAATATATAATTGAGGGTGATTAATTTATCGTCACGTAAGTACTTCAAATTTATTATTGATTAATGAGCTCATTATATTAAGTAACAGTTAGTGAATTACATAATTAACCCTGAATCAATTTAACAGAATTGTTACAAAATTAATTCTTATACAGAATTCTAAAATAGGAATCTTAAATAGAATATACATATACTAAGCATACCACAACTAATATACTTATAATGTCAACTATAGTATATAGGTAGTATCAAATCATAGTTATCATTACATATAGTTGAACATTCAGTTTATACAGTTATTCACAATGATAATATTCATTCATATAATATAGTTATCACAACATTTCATTATGTCAATTAGTTACTAAAACCAAAGTAATAATAACTATATAATGAATTCAACTTTTAATATTCTACCTATCTTATTTGTTTTAACCATATACATATTAAGATAAATTACAAAAACACTTAAAACTACATCCTATTCAATTATACATATTGTGAATAGCATCACATAACATACCATTCATTTTTGACATTACTACATGGACTAATTAAAACAACCACTAATCCATTTGAAATAATTACACTAATTCCATTCATTTCAAAATGTAAATTATTAATTTACATATTAAGTTAATATCCATTCCCTAACATTTTACTATTCCATTTTAATGATAATCATTCTAGTTTATATCGATAATATAATATTAGTATATATTATATATATATAAATACACGATAATTAACATAATTATTTGCATATCGTTAATTATGTATTACAGTAAGTAAATTATTAGCAGATCTCTCACGAGAATCTCTCTAAGTGAAAAAACGTACTATTGTCGACAACATTCGTGGCGAAAAACTCAATGACAGGTTTGTACACCCTTACAAATATACAACCTCAGAGGGTAAATATTTTGACATCCTAAGTGGATGAGCCAATTGGATAAGACGTCGCGATTTGGTCTCAGCGAAGACTGTTGCTCGTCTCTGCTCATCACAACTGCCAATTTGCATCCAATTTCTCATTTACGCTTAGTCTATTATAATCGAGTCTCTTTAATGCTTAAATGAGATACCATCTCTTACGATTTGAAAGTAAGTGTATACACTTAATCACTCTTGAATATAAAATCTTTCTATATTAAGTATTTCTATGTGCACACAAGAAAATTTCATAATATAGAAGGTTCTCACGAATATATGTCTGTGTACACGCAGAAAAGAACTCTCCATTCCTTCTGTAGTGGGCAAGCTCCATTGCCATAAATGAAGTGAAATGTTGTAATTGTCACAGAAAATTAGCTGCTACGGTTTGTATATTCTATATCTTTCCTGTATAAAATTAATCATTTTATAAACTATTACTATATATACCTATATTACTATATATATAGGAAGAAATTTCATTGTGAATCTACTTCATTTTAATATATTTATCTTCTTGTTTATAATTTTTTTTTTGTTTTATTTTTTTACTTGATCGTTAGAAATCACTTTGCACATAAATATATTAAGTACTGCGCACGGAGTGTTTGGACCGCAAAGTTAGTGCTGCTCTAAGAGTTCTTCATATGTGCGTGGAAGGGCCTGAGAGAGGCTCTCAGTGGAATAGAGCGAAACTATGCCGCTCGCGCTCTCTCGCGGAGTAGTAATAGGTCACCTGGTCCACATGTATATATCGTATATGAAAAACATACCTCTAATTCACCTCTCATCTCAAGTTGTAAATATAAAGTTATATATATCCAATTACATATGCGCGACAATATAGGAAGCAGAGAATACTTCTTTTAGTGATTTTAATACACCCAAGTATCTATCTCGTATGAGATAGTAAGTGTTAATTATTTAATTTGATATTAGTCTTTTAGAAAAGCATTGTGTAGAAAATTTTTTGAAAGAATTAAATCAAGTTTCACAAGACATTCCGTTGAATAGTATACACATGAAGTATTCTTTATAGAGATAAATTCTTAGCACCTAATCATTATTCTGAATCAAATTTGAAATTGAAACAATAAAACATTTTATACTCTATCGACTATCTTTAATACCCAACCTCCTATGCCACCACCTATTCCATATAGGCAATCTAACTTCTCAAGAAGTGGAAGTATATCTAACATGCTAACTTGGGACTAATAACCTTTTCTACATGGACTAATGTCCTTTCTGCGGTTTATTTTGAATTATATGTTTATAGTATTATTAGAATTAAAAATCCTTATGAATTTTAATTTTCTGGGGCAGAGTCCTTATTGTAAAATTTAGAGTTTGAAAGAATCCAGAAGTATATTTAAAGATTTGATTTATTTAAAAGTACAATGTTTAAAATAATATACTCTGTTTCGAAATTTACTATCTCAAAACATTGGCTCTCTTGCAACAGTTTTTGTGTTTAACTAACTTTCCTCTTAATATCTTTTTTATGACCTGAGTCACCGTTTCTGTACGCTTGGATCGTAAAAAGCTGGCGCCCATGTGTTGAAATAGGTTGTGAATCAGAGTTATAATTCTAGGAATCAGGGAATCAATCCATTCTTAAATCTATTCCTAAATCTAGAATCAATTCCTAGATTTAAATCGTAGATTTATTTTCCAAGAAAAATCCATTTCAGGGACTCACGTTAGAAGGAAACGATTGAGAGAGGGCAGAGGAATTGGTGAGGGAAGATGAAGGGAAAACTTTAGTGGGTTTAGAGAGATTATAAAGAGTGGTTTTGGAGGCGATGCGATTCTTTAAAAAGGGTTGGACCACGAGAAAGTCGTTTGTTTGGGCCTGAGATCTGCTTAAGTAAAAAGCTTATGAAATAGCTCCTTTAAGTAGTATCATATAGGCGCGAAAATTATATTAGAGATAGACATATTCTTAGAAGGGTGGTAAAGAATATTTTATAACGTTTACATATTATTTTTTATATATATTATAATATATATATCATGTAATATGCAAATGTGTATATTGATTTTTCTTTTTTTCCTTTTAATTTTAAATTTAAAAGTATAAAAGCAGCTTTAGAGATGAGTGAGATAGATAAAAGAATCTCTCACTTTAAAACTTTTTCACCTACTTGGATCAAAGGTAAAGAATTGTTCATACTTTAAATATAATAATAATAATAATTTAGTAGGTATAATGATAAGAATCTTTGTAATATTTTGGTATTTAAAAATAAAGATGTTTTGCTATATACACATCCAAATATAATTTTATTAAGTTATCTTTGAAAAATTGTTAAATTAATATTTAATATTGTAATTAATTATATATTGCAATTTAATACTTTTATTATTTTTATAAAAATGATATTGAATTGTAAATATTGGTGAAAACTGGAGGTGTTTCTACATGTTATAATTCATATAAAGTTTCGGACAACTAATTGAATTTTTAAACACAGCTTAATGATTTTTTAAAATTATATGTAACTGATAGCGTATTTCCATTTTTCTTTATTTAGGTTTTTTTAGCTCTGTTTGGATATCATTTTATTGTTTGGAAGTTTTGGATAGGTTTTTTGGAGTAGTCTTTCAGACTATTTTGTTCGGACCATTTTAGATGTTTTTGGATAGGATGTAATAAAAGCCTCTCAGGAATTGTGCGTTTATTCAACTACCTTCAACTGGTGCTAGAGAGAGAATTTCTCTATTGACCAACAGTTTTATATTATATATATATATATATATGAACATATTATATATATAATAATATATATATGATATATATATATATATATATATATATATATATCTATATTATATATATATATATTATACCTATATATATATATTATATAATATATACTATATAATATATATAAATTATTATATATATATAAATATAATTACTTATATTATATAATAATATATTATATATATAATATATATATATTTATACTATATATATATATATATATATATAGGTATATATATATATATAATTATTATATATATATATATATATTATATATATAAATAATTATATATATATATATATAATAATATTATTATCAGTGGAACGTACCTGGGAAGAATAACACTGTTAGCAGAGTTACTAATAATTATATATATATATATATATAATATATATTATATTATATATATATAATATATTATATATATATATATATATATATATATATTATATATATATATATATAGCTAACGAATGCATCGAAAACATATTTTAATAATTATAATACGCACCTATTTATTTGTATATAATACGTACCTATTTATATTTACCAAATACTTAATTTTAAATCACATTCCAATTGAGTAATTTCTTAGGCTTTCTTTTTTTATATCATTTTTAAAATAGAGCTCTTCGTTTTTATAGATAAGTTTTAAAGCGTTTTTTTTTTTCTTTAATATAAAATCTACCACTTACTTCCATTATGATTATTTCACTTAATTTTATGCTATATAATGCTAAATAAAACCACAGGAAACTCGAACTTTAAGGCCGGCTTCCCAAACCAGAGCCACCAACGTGTTCGCAGCCGAGTTTAATTCTTGCCCCCAGGTAGATAAAACCCAAACTGCTACGCGGGGGATTTGAACCAGCGTCCTCTCGTCATGAGAGGCGGAAGACTCAACCTCCTGTGCCTTCTTACCTGTATATATAATATATAATTATTATATATATATATATATATATATAGATATATATATATATATATATATATATATATATATATATATATATATTTCAATATATATATATATATATATATTATATATATATATATATATATAATATATACTATATATAATATATATTATATATATTATATATTATATATATATATATATAAATTATTTATATATATAGATATATATATATATATATATATATATATATATTATATATAGATTATTATATATATATATATATATATATATATATATATATATATATATAATACCCCTTGAATTCTTCATTTTCAAATTTATTTTCATATAGTTAATAGTAATTATTTCAATGACTTAATAAAAGACCTACGAAAAAAAAAAAAAAAAAAGAAAAAAATGATTACTTGTTGAACATACATATAATAACTTGAGTAATAGTATATGACGGGCTACTTTCTATTGCATACAGGCTACGCTTATCACCATAAGACTTATTACCCGCTTATTTAATTTGAAAGCGAAAAATATTTAAAATCTAAAAAAAATAAAAAAAGAAAAAAAAAAGAACAGCTATTGTTATTATATTATTAGTATTATTATTATTATTATTATTATTTAATTATTATTATTATTATTATTATTATTCTTATTATTACAATATTATTATTATTATTATTATTATTATTATTATTATTTTATTATTATTATTATTATTATATTTTTCTCTATTAAATAAAATTATGGCTATTATTGCTTAGGTACAAGGAAACAGTTTACAAATTTTCATTAACAATCTATTGATTATTAAATCTCTATGTGTTCTCTCTCTCTCTCTCTCTCTCTCTCTCTCTCTCTTTCTCTTCTCTCTCTCATTCCTTCTCTCTCTCTTCTCTCTCCTCTACTCCTCTCTCTCTCTCTCTCTCATCTCGCTCTTCTTCTCTCTCTACATCTCTCTCTCGCTTCTCTCTCACTCTCTCTCTCTCTAGCAAACAGAAATTTGGATTTTATATTTATATTAATTAGTAAGATCTAAGGGAAAAACCTGTTAAAATGTATTCAAACCATTAAGGGTATGAATTTCTAAACCTGATAGATCTGCAGGTGGTAAATTTATATATATATATATATATATATATATATATATATAATATATATATATATATATATATATATATATATAATATATATAATATATACTATATATATATATATATATATTATTCAGCAACTTAATATCATTCTATGAGAGAATATTGAATGTGAACTCCTCTATAACTAAAAAATATTTCATATAATATTTTATTTAATTACTATTCTTTATATATTATTTATTTATTATTATAATTGTATTATATATTATTATTATATTAGTAATTATTTAATTATTATTATTAATTATTATTATTATTATTATTTATTATTATTATTATTATTGCCCACATAAACATTATCTCACTATGAAATTATGAATATGTATCTATACAATTACATACATAGGTCAGCAAATCACTACCCAACACATACACACACAACAGACACCTCCACCACACACACGCACACACACACACACACACACAGACACACACACACACACCAACAAACACACAACACAACACACACACTATACACTCACACTCTAACACCCAACACACACACACATACACACACACACACACACATACAAACACACACACACACACACCACACACACACTCACAAACGCATATTATTATTACTTATATTATTATTATTATTTATGCTGATATTATTATTATTTATGCTGTTATTATTATTATTATTATTATTATTATTATTATTATTATTATTATTATTATTATTATTATTATTATTATTATTATTATTATTATTATTATTATTATTATTATTATTACACAGATTCCTGTATTTTTGTATCTGGGGAAAACGATGAAGTTCCCGATACAGGTAACTTTCTAGGTGAATTATCAGATGAAATAGCTGATTATGGGGTTGGCGCTTATGGTGACTCTTTTGTAAGAACTAGGCCTAGATCATACGCTGTCAGAATAAGAACTAAGGAAGGTAGTATAAAATATATTGTAAAAGTCAGAGGCCTTACAAACGGTAAAGACACTAAAGATACTATTAACTTCGGGAAATTGTTAAAGTTAGTAAACTGAACGTGGTTCGGAAAATAATACATGCCATGATGAATCATTGTATGAAGGCATCAGATACAGGGACGGTTCAGTAAAAGCAATGAATGACACACAAATGGATAATGACTATGATGATAATGTAGTACCTGAAATAGAACTTCCACATAAAATTGCAGCCAAAATAAACGAAACACAGAATCCTTTAGCTAACTTACATGATAAGTAAATAGAGGGCGGGTCTGATGTTCAACACTACTACAACTTTTCAAGCAGGAAACATGAAGGCTAGTCAGTTCATCTCAGTATAGTAGAATGTCTTACAACATACACTCCTGATAAACGTCTCTTTGTTACGAACTCACTTCCGCTACAGTATCCTTAAGGCTTTAAGGCACGTAATATCTATTTATATACATATATATATATATATATAATATATATATATATATAACCTATAATATATATATATATATATATTATATATATATATATATATATATATAATATATATATATATATATATACGTATATTTCCATGATATACTATATATACTATATATATAATGATACTGATAACTATATATATATATATATATATGGATAATATATATATATATATATTTATAGTGAGTCATATATATATATACTATACTATATATTATATATACGTATATTTCTGATGTATTAAAATGAATATCTATACTACTATATATAGCCATCATACTATATCACTATATACTACTATTATACGTTCTCATAATATTACCTATAATATATACTACATATATATATATATACGCTTATTTCTATGTGAAAATATTATGTAAAATGTAAATATATGATAATATCTATTTAATATATACATATATATCTATATACTTACCTATATATCTATATATAATATACTATAATATATATACTAACTATATACTATACTATAACCCTATATACCTATCATATTATACCACGTATTGAGTTTAGGACTAAATAAATATACAATATATAATAATATTAGTTTATTACTGATACTATTTATTTCCCTGTATATTATATTATACACCCCTAATAGACTACGGGTTAGTCTCTGCACCCTATTTAATCTTTTACCTGTCAACTAAAGCCTTAGATTATTGATAGATACCTTGGTATTAACTCCTATTTTATCTCTATGCTATTATAGCCACAAGTAGATACGCTGAGTACATTATTAGGAAATACTGATATCTTCAAATTCCAGAAACGTTTCATTCCTGCAACTTATGTTTCATACCAAAATCAGGCAATAAAGTATTACTATTTTTCAATATATATGTAACGCTAAAAAAGCTCATTACTCAGGTTAAGAAAATTGAGCAATATATTTCTAATCTAGTAGGTATTACCCATTATTTTTTTATAGTATATTATCATTCAAAAAATGTTAATCCTAACTTATTAATTAATCTATCCTTATTACTTTAGTCACACCTTTACTTTATATGATTATTATTTTATACTAGTTCACAGTACATTATAACTTGCCTACGTACCACCCCCCTCTCCCTCACCTCCTACCCATTTAACACTTATATATTCACCCTATACTATAACCTATATATACTCTAAAATCTGAACTCTTTGCCAAATCTGCTCTTAATTTATTACCTAACCGATGTATAACGATCCTCACATGATGCTTTTTCCTATTTTTCTCGGTATTATTGATTGGGGACTGCAATATTATAAATATTTTTATATAATAATTATGATATTTTATGTATAATCTATTTCGATAAAAATCAATTATCATTTATTTTTACTGCTTATTTATTTATTATATATATATTTTTTAGAGTATATACTTTAAACCTATAACTTCGTCTAAACATATAAGGTTTATAATTTTTATTTCGTCAAGATTTAGGGGGGGGGGGCAAGTGCCCCTCCCTGCCTACGCCCATGTATATATATATAATGATATTTCTGAAAGCCGAACTTTTCATACAAAAAATAGCTAATACAAGGTAGGCCGAAGAACCACAATTGGTGTCAAATTCCTCAGAAACAACCAAATCTTCATTGAAATACGCAGAGAATTAATATGCCAAACATTAATATATTCACTTTTAAAATTCAGAGAGACCCGAAAATTCATTTATACATCCGCAGATGTTCGAAATGTGACATCCGACATTTTGCTGCTAATTTAAGAATAAAAAAAATCACACGATTTCCTTTGTATGTGTGTAGATTTATGTGTGTGTGTGTGTGTGTGTTTACTCAATATCATGACAAATAACCAGTTCTCTGTGATTAATTTGCATAATCTGAACTTTACTTCTGCTGTCAAAAAAGAAAGTAAGAAAGAAAAAAAAAATCTAAATACACTATTAATATATATATTATAATAATTATATTAATTAATATATAATATATATATTATAGTTATATATATAATTATATATATATAATATATATATTATATATATATATATATAAATACAAATACACTAAATATATATATATATATATATATATATATAATCTATATATTATAGATCATATATTTATGTATCATATCTATATATATAATTATATATTTACATATATATGTATATATATACTATATATATTATATATATATATATATTTATATATATATAGTATAGTAATATATATACGTATATATATATATATATATATATATATATAGTACATATATATATATTATATGTATATATATATATATATATATATATATATATATAATTATATATATATATATATATATCATTATATATATATAACATATATTATATATATAGTATATATATATATATATACTATATATATATATATAATATATATATATATATATATAAGTATAATTATAATATATTTGTTTAATATATATATAGTATATTATATATTATATATATTATCATATATGTAGTGTTAGTATGTGAGTGTATATATTATGTTTAGTGAGGTTTTGTATATATAGTTGGTGGTTTATTTTTGTATATAGTAGGATGGTTTGGTAATGTTCTTGTGTGATATTAGGGTTATGTTTTAGTTGTAGTAGTGGTAGTGTGTTGTGATGTTTTTTGTTATTGGAATGGTTGGTGTAGTATATATATATATACATATATATTATATATATATATATAATATATATATATAAATATATATAATATAAATATATATATAATATAATATAGTATATATATATGATATATATATACTATATATTATACTATATATTATATACCATATATATATTATATATATATACTATATATAGATATATGATATATATATATATATATATATATATAATATATGACTATAGTGAGTATATATGGTCGTGGTGATATATATATCATATAACATATATATATATATATATATATATATAGATATATATATATATTATATATAATTATTATATATATATAATATATATATATATATATATATATATATATATTTACCATATATATTATATATATATATATAGTATATATATATATATATATCTATTAATATTATATATATATATATTATATATTATATATATTATATATTTATAGTATAATATATACTTACATAATATTTATTATTTACTTATAGATATTATTAGGTAATAATATAGTATAGTATATAATACTATATATATATTGATTATATATATATAATATAATATATATTATAATATATTTATAATATATATATATATATTATTATTATTATAATATATATATTTATAAATATTATTATAATATTATATATATATAAATTTATATAGAAATAAAGTATATAATAATATATATAGTTTATAGCTTAAATTTAATATATTAATAGTATATAATAAATATATATATATATATATTACTATATAGATAATCGTATATAATATATATATATAAGAGTATAATATATAACATATATATATATATATATTTATATATTACTAAATATATCTATAATATATACTATATATATAGTATATATAACCACCTTATATATTATTTATATTTATTATCAAAATCACGTAATATATATATTTCGTATAATTATTAACTATATTATATATATATATATATATATATATATATCTACTAAACCTAGTCTATATATACTATAACTATGAATCTACTATATAATCTACATACTATTACTAACCCCACCATGTATACATTTATAAGTAGATAAAATAATAACACACTGTCATAATAAGTATACTACATATAATAAATATAATATATATATATAACAATATATATAAACTATAATAATTATATATATATAATATAATTAATAAAGTATATAATATATATAATATAAAATATATATATATATAAATTAATAGTAATATAAATATATCATATATAATCTTGGATGAAGTAATAATATATACGATTATTATATAATAATATATCTAAGTATATATGTATTATTAGTATATATATATATATTATAATATATATATATATATATATTAATATAAATATTAATATAATTTATTATAATTTCATATATTTTATAAATAGGTCTATTTAGATATGTAGATAAGCTAACTAAAATACAAATATATAGTAATAAAATACCTACTAACATATATAGTTAATATATATTTATATATTATTATAATTAATATATATATTATTTATAATATATATCTATATTCATAATTATTTTCTATACAACAAAAAAAATATATATTATATATTAATATATTATATATATGTTATATTTAGTATGTTAATATTTAATTACTTTAGTTTAATAATATTATTATATATATATTATATAATATATATATATTATAATTATATATATATATATATACTATATTAATTATATTACTATATCAAAACATAAATATTTATAATATAGTATAATTATATTGAAGTTATATAATTATATATATATATTATATATATAATATATATTATATATATAATATTTTATTATATATTATATATATATATTAATATAATATATATAATATATATATTACTACCATTATAATATAACATCATAGTTATGTAATATTATATTATTTAATATTAATATTATATATATATATATTTATAATATATATATATATTAAATATATAATATAATTAATATTATAACTATTATAATAATTATATTTATATATCTTTATATATATATAATATATATATATATATTCTAATATATACTATTAAATAATATAATATATATAAACTTTTAATTATAAGTAAGGATTCTATAGATATATATTTATATATATAAATGAGATAATATATAGTTATATATATTATTATCTATATATATCATATAGTTATCAACTAAAAGTAATATATATGATATAGTAACATTATATATATATATATACGCGAATATATAATAACAAATATATTTAAAATATGTATATATATATTAAACATATAACTTATATTAGGTAACGTACTAATCTATAGGTATAATGTATAATATATTATCATTTTGAATATGGACATGACTCGCCATTCCCGTCATTACCCGCATTTGCGAGAACATACACGCCACCTACAGTTGACTCGCTGCATTCATCACCAGCAATCCGCATAACTCTTTTTGGTGCGAACACACGCCATTATACGGCCGACCGTGTCGTTATCTGAGCCCGACTGGTTAGTTGTGCGGTAATGATTGTTCCTTAGCATTTTGCGAATATTAAAAAATGCATATCAAATATAAATCTTTATTTTGACATCTTTATCATGGTGAGTTTATGGGAAATCAATGTGTCATTTTGAATTTAGATTTTCTGGATATATATATATTATACAGCTAAATATATATTGAATGCCATTATATGATTATTGTCTGGGTATATTATCAGGTATATCGATTTTGTAGCCAGTAATATATAGAGATAATATATATATATATATATTATACTAGAAGGAGACATTTTGTAGAAGTATATAGTATTAGTAATATATACTATCTACGATTTTTTTAGGCATTATTGATGTGGCACAACGATTGTGAGGGTTTGCGTCGCTCTAACGCTGTGCTAATATTGGAATGACTAGCTTTGACTCTGGTCGAGAGCTATACGGAGCTTCTGCGCGTAATACGATAGGGAGCTGGTCGAGTTGATTGAGCAGTTGAGCAGGAAAGTATCAAATTCCTTCTTATCTGGATTCTGGATCTTTCTCTCCTCATATCCATGGTTCGATCGTGCTGCTTGCTCTCGGGTCATTCAGGCTAGAGACAGTGCGTAATGGGAGTGGAAAAATTCTTCGTTCTTCTAGTCACTCTGGCTAATTTTATTCAGCTAGAAATCTTGAGACCAGGGATCTCTTCGAGACGAGGACAACAGGGGCTTTCATCAAACGCACAAGTGCGATAAACCTCCTTGATTCTCTACTGAATAATCGTTTGGCCTCTTGCCAAACACCATTCTAAAATCTTCTGTAAACCTGTTTCTGCCTCTGATTCTCGAGTCTTGTCTATACTGGAATTACATTATTCTCCAACTGAAGAGGAAAATCTCTTCGGCCTCTCCTATTTTCCTCTAACTCAAACCTAAGAGGAATATCTGGCACTATTTGGGTAAGGCCTCATCCTACCCCCTTGCTCCTCTCACTCATCCTCCTCCTTCTCTCAGGTGTTCATGCCAAAATTAGGATGTGATATAAAGTTTTGCAGTGGGTGCCTATGCGAGGCATTCACGATTCTCGTATCGAACGTAGGTAAGGCGAGGGTTTGCCAACGGATAGGCATTTCCTACCCCGAGTTTTGATGGAAACGATGATGTCTATTTTGTGCGTCGACCCAAGCCCTACGGTTCAAAGCTTCTATATTCTGCTGGTATGTCTATCAAATTACTAGATACTGGAATCTTCAGTGTTGATTCATAGTACCTGTAATATGGTTCGATTTAACACTGTTCGGAAGAGAAAAAAAAGGAGTAAAGACCGCTCCTGAGATCCTTCTCATAACTATCGCCCTATGAAGATGGCTACTCAACAAACGTATGTATTCTATCTTAAGATCTTTGAAACCTTTCTCAATCTCATTTCTTAGATCATCTGGAGTCTAATTCCTTCTTTCCGATGCCAGTACGGCTTTCGGAGACGTTGAGAGGTTATCTGAGCGATATCTTTATTCATCTACTGATTTATGGTTTTTCCGCCTCGAGAGAAACTATATGGTGAGACTTGCTTGGTGGCGCTTGACATTTCCAAGGCATTTACCGGGTATGACAAACCGTCACATGCTCTCTAAACTCCCTTCCATGGGTTTCCTCCTTCTTTGCTTATTTATGTCTATTTCTTTAAAAATCATAGTAACGGCTGTGTATGGTGGGATAACGACTATCTTTTCTCCTCTTTCACACAGGGTTGTGTCTCTCAAGGGTTTGAGATCTATACTCTCCTATCTTTTTATTCCCTATTTCATAATGTCTCTCTACCTACAAAGTTTTAAATACAATAGTTTAAACTCTATCGCAACTCCGTATGCCGATGACTGCGCCTTCACTGTCTTCAAATCTCATTTCACTTCTGCTTCCTCTTTTACTTCTAAAATTTCTAGTCTCGCTGATCTGGATAGAATTTCCGTGGTGGGGTCGTACCTCATACCTTGGGAAAAATTCAGAATTCTTTCTTAATAACCTACTATATATAATCACCCTCTCTAAGACAAAATTACTAACTTTCTTTCATAATCTCTTTCAACGGTTCTCTTCTGCTCTCTCTGTTTAAATATACATCTATGGACTGATCAACAATAAATCCAAAAATAGTCTGGAACACCTCAACGTCACAAACCGGTGCTAAGGAATAGGGCGGACTCAAAGAAACGGGAGTTCTGTTTAGGTCAGAGACTTTTTTTCCTCTTCTCAGTTGCTCCAGCTGTCAAAGGCCTCATCCGCCTTGTATGCGAGTACTGCTCTCATTCATCGGGGGGGCCCTGGTTTCACCCGGCTCTTTTGTGGGATATGGGTCTGAGGCATCAGAGCCAAAAGGACTTATTAATAGGCGTGATTCAGTGTATGAAGTATTAACTACTTTCAAGTTCACTTTGAATCCCGTCTGTCTTAATTCGGGAGGATTGTTTATTTGGCTTTATCTCTTCTAGGAGGAATAACGAAGGAAGAGCAGCGAGGACGGTGTCTCTGAGGGGGGCTTATCACTCGCGTTAGTACAAAATAAATTTAGCCAGAAACCTTATAAGAAGTCCCTTCGTAGCAACAGAAGGGGATGCTGTCGGCCGTATGAGTTTTGTGTTGAAATTTGCGAATTAACTCAGCTTTGAGTTTGCTGCCAGTGTTTTCCCTTTTACTGAGACAACAATTCTGTTATCAGAGGCATTCATCTGTCCAGAGTCTTATCCTGTATGTTGTACCTGATGAATTCAATTCTTCGATCACTTAAAGCCTGCGTCTGTGCTCATCTGCGTGAGGTTTGTATGGTTTTAAGTGTGCTATCTGAATATTGGAGGTGGTGCATACACGAAGCCCGT
The DNA here is from genome assembly GCA_015478945.1 of Trachelipus rathkii. Classification (NCBI taxonomy): domain Eukaryota; kingdom Metazoa; phylum Arthropoda; class Malacostraca; order Isopoda; family Trachelipodidae; genus Trachelipus; species Trachelipus rathkii. Next base: position 47,018 of record JABUQX010018243.1, read on the forward strand.
CGATTTGATATAAAGGGCTTGAGCAGTGAGACGTTGGGAGAATATAACTCAATACATATTTTATATAATAAAGGTATATAAGTATATAATTATATATAATTAGAGTATTGATTATATGAGCTTATATTATAATAATGGAAAAAGTTTCAATTAATGTGATCTAAATAATATAGATAATATATTATAATATCTTATATCTATATTATTAAGTACAGCGTTCTAATTGAGTATGTACTGTCTGAATAACCTCGTATTGAATAATAATAGTATCCAGTTAGGCTAATAAGTATTATATTTTTATTAAAGATTAATAATAATATTTTATATATATATTACTATAATATAAGTAAAAAGAGTATTACTATATTATAAGTGTATTATGTTTTATTATTTTAATTCAATAACTTCATATAGAAGTCAAACCTTCCGCATTTCCGCATCCGCATCGCATTCCACTCATCTACTTCAAGATCCGACTTCTCGTCATCCTCTCATCTCACTATTATAAGATCCGACATTCGCATCTGATCGTCCTGCGTTCCGCAACCTTACAAATTTTGACAAATCCGTCCCAGTCCTAAATATGATATATGTATATGATAGTAAGTTTGAATTTAGATTATAAATATATGATTAAATAACTAATATACAAATATACTAATTAAATAACGTCTATTTTGTTATTATATTAAATTTAAAATATCTATAAACTATCTACAGTAACATACATCGTGATAACTACTATATTAACTTATATATCAATCATATACATATACTATATACTATATATATACATCAATATTATCTCTATATATATATCTATATATATAAATAATATATATATATATATATATAAATATGTAACAAAACTTAACACAATATTATAACTATATATTATAAATATTATAGTGAGCAGGTTGTATGATAAAGTATATGTATCGGGTATCATATATTATTATAAGTTATCATAGTATATTATATACCATATTATACATTATAGATTATTTTACGAATGTAATATTTAATTAATTAAAAAAATTAATATATATAAGATATATTATATAATATATTATAAATATATTGTACTAATAATAATAATAGCTAATATATATGCTATATATAATAATTTTATATGTATAATATCAGAATATTATTAATAATATAATAAATTATAATCTATGTATATATATGATAATAGAAGCTAATATATTACTGCAATACAACTAATCCAAAGCATTGAAAACCGCTTTAAGGAGAATTTCTTTAAGCCTAAAAATTAAAAAAATTAAGCATGTAGTTGAGAGAATCATACCAAACCATTACCTAACCTAAATCTAACACTAACATAAACAGTCGACTTAGAACCCTAATCTATTAAACGTATCAACCACTCGAGTGTGTGGAACACATAAAAAGACTGAATTAGGAATGAAGAATAGCGAATAACAGAATTTTAAAAAAAAAAATCACCAGAATTGCATTATTGATGAGGTTAGAAAGAAAATTTTAATAAAGTTCAGCAACTACTTCGTATGTGCGGTACAAATTTCTCTTCCTCAATTACGTAAGTCAGTATACTATTCTCTTTATTAAGCTACCCTAGGGAATTATGTCGCATAGAGAGATATATATTTCTATCAATTATCTATAATATAAGTTATGTAAAATTATATATATATTGTTATATTAGATTATATAATGATACGAATTAAATATCACCTAAGTATATTTATATATATTAAAAGTATATAATATATATAATATATATATATAGATTAATTACTAGTTATATGGAAGTAAAAGAGTTATATATATATTATATATTATATATATATATATAATTATAATATAATATATATATTATATGTATATATAATATTAATATATATATTAATAAATATATATATTATATATAATATTATATTTATATTAATATATTAATTAATAATATTATATATATATAATATTAATATATATAAATCAACTATATATATATATCATCTATAATAATATCTACTTATAATACACTGCTTTAAAATAAATTAAGCAGTCCTCCGCTTATTTTTATACCCACTAACAGAGAGTAATAGTTTCTTGACCTTTGTTCAAACAATAAAAATTGTACTAAGAGATTATGCCAAAGCCGAAATATAAACAATTTTATTAACTCACACATCTATACACCATTTCTCACATCAACCTACAACACATATCTACCGCCCATCTATCATTAAGATGCACGAGCAGTCATACCCTATCTATATATCTCGGACTTAGAAAATAGAGTTTTATTTAATTGATCGACGATCCTTATAATTTTTGTTATCAATTTTAATCAATATTCATGAATATTTGTTATGTACAATTTTTCATTCATTGACCAATTTATTTCGCATTAAAAAATTAAGAATTTTATATGTAACATTATGAAATTTATTAAAAAGAGTGACTAGATTTATAGGTTAATAATGTTAAACTCGTGCTAAGAGTCACAGACGCAGTTGTCAGCGAATATCGGAAGCTCGCCTCTGTAATATTTATTATATATATAATATATTAATATATATATAATTATATATAATAATATATAATATTTATATTATATATATAATTATATATATATATATATTATATAATATATATAATTAATTTTATATAATAATATATAATATATATTATATTATATATCATTAAATCATATAATATTATATATATATATATATATATATATAATATATATATATAATAATTATATTTATAATATATATATTATATATAGTATATATATATATATATTATTAATAATATATATATATATATATAGTATATATATATATATAATATATATATATATATATTATATATATATATATATCAAGTTGAGCGTACACTGGAAGAATCCACTTTAGGGTAGGCAGAGTTTTATTATATTATATTAATATATATTATATATATATATATTATATTAATATAGTATTTATTAATATATATATATATATTATATATATATATATATATATATTATATATACTATTATATTTTAACTATTTAAATATACATATTTAAAATACTAGTATAATATGTATATCGTATTATTACTTTCTTCCTTAGGTCTCAGGTTAAGCTATTCAGAACATAGACAGAGAGAGTGGTGAGAGACGAGGGTGCGATAGTAACCGGTATATTTATTTTTCATTTGTATGAACATCAATCGTTTTGATTTACAAGTAGTAGCGGTTACCTAAGATACTTATATACTTGTTCTCTTCAATACTCTATATCTATACAATAAGATATATACATTATGAATCGAATTCAATAGTATTTTAAAAATAATGGCAGTAGGCGTTTTATCATGATAAGCTTTTTCAAGCGATTTTTTCTTTAATATATATATCCGTTTCTCACACTTCACTTCCCGAACTTACTCTCTCATTAAACGTACATATGTTGTATAGAGGTCTTGGTGACAAGTTATGTTTGCATAATTTTAGTATTAAACTTGTGTTCCTGATTGTATTCTAATATATGAATATCAAATTAATATAAAGTATTTTTCAATCCTGAAATTAAAAGTGGTATTATACCATATTATAAAATTAAAGTTATAATAAATAAAAAATATATCATAGTTATATGTAAATAAGCATGCAGATCAAACATGGTGTAAGATAGTCAGATTTATATTTATAAAAAGCCCACCACCAAAAATCACGTCGCTAACACAAACGGCCACCTATAAACGAACAGCTCTATTTAAAAAATGAGAGAGCACATTTTACGAATTTCTATGATGTGTATTCTGAGAGGATTAACGTGTAATTGATGAGAGTTATACAATAATAATATTTAGTCAGATCAATGATTTTTCGCATTATTAACAGAGATTATAGGAATAAGCATGACGTAGTTCACTACCATATCTCTTATAGTAAATAGTTGGACGGTAATATTATATGAGCAGTTTATCTGTTCCACGTCCCGCTCCGGGCAAAGATTATTTAGCTCTAAATCAGAGTAGGAACGAGATTATCATATAATGAATATCGCGTGTTATTAATTTGAGGACGCTATTTGTTTAATTGTGGTTGATTTTTCCTTTAATTTATGATGCAAAATAGCTTCTTTTTTTTAACTTTTATATAGAATTTTAATAATTTAGTATACTTTTCAAGTTTAATTTCAATTATCTTATAAACCTAAAAATATTGTAGGAGCTACGCTACCCGGCCTACCTATATTATATCGCCCTGAATAATATTATATAATATATATATACTAATATTTATATAACATATATTATATGTATATATATAATATATATAAATATATAAAAGTATTATAATAACTATATATATATATTTATATATATATATATATATAAGATAGTATATAATTATATATATACTACTAGAGTATATATGTGCAATTTATTGTATCTTACGAAAGGGAATTATAATGTTTTATTCTATATAACAAGTGTTTAATTAAAAACAATGAAAATTTAATAAATTGATGTTCATCTTTGTGCGTGTATGTGTGTGCGTGTGTAGGTGTGTTTGTGTGTGTTGTTGGAAGTATCGTATCAACAATAGAAGAATTTTATTTTTTTTAAATATAAAGTGAAAGAAAAATTAAAATAAATTGAAATTAACTATATATTAAAAATTCTTTTTTTTCTTTCTTCTCAAATTTTTTTTTTCAATTTTTCAAAAGCCAAGGAAAAATTTAAACCAGATGTAGCACTGAAAATTATAGGTTTAATATACATATAATTTTAATTGTTTATTTCTGTTCTAAATTTTCCGAAACAAACAAAGGATGTAGAGTTATAAACGTATTGATTAAGATATTAGTAATTATTAATAAATTCATGCATAACTAAACAGTGATTAAAAAATGGTTTTCATCCCTGCGCATTTATTGAATTTGTGGATTAATAATAATTTCTCAAAATATTATGACTTACGTCATAGCATGAAGTGCTTTGTCAAACACAACTTTTATCTTACGAAAGCATTCAGAGAATCAACGTTCATGTTTTGAAACCAATATATATATATATACGCTATATATACGTTAGTATATACTATATATAATAACCTCTCATGATAATACTTAATATTAATATTATAATATATATATATATAATCATATTTATATATTATATATCATTATAATTATTAATTAATTAATATATATATTTATATATTATATTATATATATTAATATATAATATATATTTGATTATGTCTCCTTTGGTTAATTTAATCAATTAATACTGTATGATAAAACTTGATGATAGGATTAGAACTTAAGATTGGTAAGGGAGGAAGCTGGAAATGGAATGAAATGTAAGGTGCCTGTTTATTATTGTACGCTGATTATTGGATTTTGTTTGGTGAGTTTTGAAGAAAGTTTATTGAGAGTATTGGAAGACGGTATTGGTCAAGATGTGTAAAGGAAGGTGTTTGATTAAGTAAATGTATCATGAGTAGATATAAATCTTGATGTAGTTGGTGAGTAACATTCCTTCATTGTGAAGTCATGTTGGATACTGATGAGCCATTTGGAAGCAAGTATTCTGAGCTATTAGTTACTTACTGTCTATGATGTTTGTCGGAGGGTGGTAGGCAGGCTGTGGCTCTACGTTATTACTCGCGTAAGACTGGGACGTTTAGGCTTTTTTGAGTATCACCGGAGTGATGATCATGACCGTTGATTCTATCCTGTGTGTGGGGAACTATGTAGGTCAGTCTAGTAATCGGGAATGAATAATTGGGTAAGTGGGGGAGTGGGAAAGTTGAAGAATGGTAATCTGCTGGTAGTGTATGAAATTTAACTTTACGGTGAATATGACAAGAAAGGAGGCGAGATTTGCTGATTGATTGGGATTGGAAACCAGTATCAGCTGTAAGTACGTCATCCAGCGTTTTTTGGCACAGGCAAAGTTCTGAGGAATTGGAGGAGACAAGCAATAGCACCCTCATATAAAGGTAAGGGCGATAAGGGAGCTGTAGAAATTATAGGGATTTAGATTAGTTTATTGATGTTGTAGGGAAGATTATATACCCTTGTATTTTGGTCGAAAGGAGTGCGTCGAGTGACTGAAGGATGATTGTGGAAGAACAAGGTGAAATTTAGAAGTGGTAGGGATTTGTACGATTCAAATCTTTTACATTGAAACAAATGATTGACGAAATGAGAATGAGAAGATATAATTGTATTTAGGTTTTATGATTTGCAACATGCGTTGAGAGGATTAATAGGGAGCTCTAATGGCAGTTATGTGATATGCATGTGTTGGTGGTAAGCTTCTGAATGGAATCAAATGTATGTATGACGATAGTGAAGCGTGTGTCAAAATAAATGGAGATGAAAGTGATTGGTTTAATATTAATAGCGGAGAGAGGCAGGGATATGTTATGTTTCCTTGGTTATTCAATTTCTATAAAGATGGGGTTATGAAAGAATTAGAGGTGGGGGTGACAGGGGATAGTGTTAGAATAATTGAAAATAGAAGAGAGTGAAGGGTGCCCTACCTATTATATGTGGATGAATAGGTTTTGTGTGGCGAATCTGAAAAGAGTTTGAGAGTATTGGTAAAAAGATTTCCCAGGGTGTGTAAAAGGAGATGTTTGAAGGAGTAAGGTTATGGTTGTAAGTGAGGACAGTCCTCGTTGTGAAGTTATGTTAGATAATAAACAGCTTGAACAAGTGTAGAAATTAATTATTTAGAAAATATGTTGGATGAAAAGGTAACGGATGATACTGAGTGTAGTATGAAATTTATGAATGCAATTTAAATCGTTAGTGGATGTAAAGGGACTAAGTCTTAAGTGCGGTAGGGTCTTACATGAGAGAATGTTTTTTAATTATAATGATAATGTTGAAAGTTTAATATAAACACAAACCAATAATTTTACCTAAGATATCCGAATTAAATGCCGTAGTCAAATGCTAACAGTAAAGAGCTAACGGAGTACGGCACTTCGTTACTTTTCCTTTCAAAGAAACGGAATAACGATAACGGAACTACTTTTTCCGAGTAATGGAGTAACTGTAACGGAACTACTTTTTTGAGTAACGATGCCCACCTCTGTATATATATATATATATATATATATATATATATACATATATATATATATATATTATATATATATATATATATAATATATATATATAATATAATACTCTTAATAATTATAATATATATAGTTGGTGGATCAGAATGTTAGTACCAAATCGGGATAGTAGGGTTTTGACGGTCACAAGCCCCTTCTCTGCGTTAGTTCGTGATCGTTGGTTTTAATAATTATTGTTTTCTGTCGTTTTCTGTCGTTTTCTGTCGTTTTCTCGTTGCTTTTTGTGTTTTGATGATTGTTGTTGTTGTTGTTGTTGTGTTGAATCTGTCTGTATTAACTCAAGGCTTCATCGGTTTCATATATTACACATATGTGAACGTGGTTTTGTTTCTTTTTTAAACTCATCAGAATATATATATTATATTATATTATATATATATATATATTTATATATATATATATCATATATCATATAATATATATATATAATATATATATATATATATATATATATAATATATATATATTTATATATATATATATTATATATATGATATATAATATATATATAAATAGATGTAAATATTGAATAGACCGCAGCTTAAATTGTTATAATAAGAACAATTGTGGGAAGGTAAAGAAAATTGCCTCCAACTGGGTCGAACAAACCCAGGGTTCGAAAAAAAACTGAGACCGCAGTAGTCGAAGCTCTACCGACTGGAGCTATTCCTATAACCCAAAAAAGTTAGATTATATTCAAGAACAGCTTTCAAACGAACCGAGCCCGCCTTAGGCGAAATCACGGTTTTCAACCTGTCTTCTCGTTCTGGGTCAAGATTTATAGATATAAATACTGCATAGACGCAGCATAACTTGTATAATAAATACAAACTATGTGGGAAGAAAAGAAAATGCTCCTCTGGGGTCGACCAACGCATTTTGGCGAAAACCTGATGACTGACTCCGGAAAGCTCTACCCGACTGAGCTTCTCCTCTCACCGAAAAAAGTTAATTCAAGAACAAGCTTTCAACACGACCGACACCCTTCAAGGCGAAAATACAGGGTTTCACCCTGTCTTCCCTCCGTTCTGTAAGTTTAATAGATATAACATACGTGCAATAGACCGCAGCATAAAATTGTATAATAAATAAAGAACTGTTATGGGAAGGTAAAGAAAATTACCTACTCTGGGGTAGAGCTAACGCATGTTGCGACTGGACGACATACTCGGACGCTCTACGAACGAGGAGCCAGCCTCTAACCCAAAAAAGTTAGATTCAGCAACAGCTTTTCAACGAGCCACGAGCTCGTTTCAATGGCGATTAAATCAACAGGTTTCACAATGTCCTTTGCCTTACGTTAGTAAGCATTAATAAGATGTAAATACTGCAATACAGCGCAGCTTAAATCACCTTAATAAAATAAAGAAACTATGACAAAAGTTAAAGAATTGCCTCCTCTGGGTTCGAACCAACGCATGTAGCGACTGAGACCTACATACTCGGACGCTCTACAGAGTGAGCTATCTTCTAACCCAAAAAAGTTAGATTCAAGAAACAGATTCAACAACCGACCCACCTTCAAGGCCGGATATTTCAACGGTGGTTTCCACCTGTCCTTTCCCTCGTTCTGTAGGCTTTATAGATGTAAATACTGTCAATAGACCGCAAGCTAACATTTGTATAATAAATAAGAAACTATTGTGGGAAGGTAAAGATTACTACTCTGGGGTTGAAGCCAAACGCATGTTGCGAATTCCCTGTTGGTTCGCTGAGAAACCGCATACGTCGGGACGCTTACCGACTGAGCTATCCTTAGTCTCGAGGCGTATAACCCAATACATAGTTGATCAATGATACACTTTTTCAACGACCAAGTCCCGTCTTTAAGGCGATATCAAACAGGGTTTTCAAACCACAGTCTTCCTAGCTCTGTAGATTTTATTAGGATGTAAATCCTGCCAATAGAACCGCAGCTTAAATTTGTATAATAAATTAAGAACTATTGTGGAAAGGTATCAAATTGCCTCCTCTGGGTCGAAAAAACGAAGGTTGCCGACTGGACAACATAGTCGGACGCTCTAATAAGCGATTGTGCTATCCTAAACCAAAAAAGTGTAGATTCAAGAACAGCTTCAACCGACGCCCCTTTAAGGCAAATCACAGTTTCACCTTCTGTTTTCCTCGTTTCTGTAAGATTTAATAGATTTAAATACTGCACAATAGACCGCACCTTGAATTTGTATAATAAATAAAGAACTGTTATGGGAAGGTAAAGAAAATTTGAGTCCCTGGGGTCGAACCAAACGCAATGTTGCAACTGTAAGAACACTACGACGCCTAACAACTGAGCTCTATCTTAACCGCAAAAAAAGTTAGATTAAAAGAACAGCTTTAAAACGACCAACCCCCTCAAGGCGAATAAGGTTTTCACAATTGTCCTCCTGTCGTTCCGTAAATTTAAAAGATTAGGTTATGCAATAGATAAAGTAAAATTCGTTTTGTAAATAAAGCATAATGATGTAAGATAAAGAAAATGCCTCCTCTGTGGTCGAACCAACGCATGTCGACTGAGACTACATCGCGGACGCTCTACCGAGTGAGCTATTCCTAACGCCAAAAAGTTAGAGTCAAAACGCTTTCAAACAACGACCCCTCAGGCGATATAACAGGTTTTCACCCTGTCTACTCGTCTGAGGATTTAATACATGTAAGATTGCAATGACCGCAGCTTAATTTGTATAATAAATAAAGAACTGTGGGAAGGTAAAGAAAATTGCTCCTCTGGGGGTCGAACCAACGAATGTTGCAACTGAGAACGACATACTGACCTCTAGCCGACGAGCTAGTCCTCTAACAAAACAGTTAGATTCACAAGAACAGCTTTTAACGACCGAACCCCTCTAAGGCGAATCAATCAGGTTTTCACCTGTCCTAACCTCGTTCTGTAGATTAATAGATGTAAATACTGCAATGGACCGCATTTTGTATTGAATAACAAGAAAGAAAAAGAACATTGAGAAAGTGGATGAGAAATGGAGAATATTGATATAGCCGAATCAAAAAATGTTAATACTGCAATGGACCGACATACTCGAACGCTCTTCCAACTGAGCTATCCTCTAAACCAAAAAAGTTAGCTTCAAGAACAGCTTTCAAACGACCGAGCCCACGACAAAGCGATATCAATAGGTTTTCACCCTGTCCTTTCTTCGTTCTGTAAGATTTAATAGATGAAAATACTGCAATAGACCGCAGCTTAAATTTGTATAATAAATAAAGAACTATTATGGGAAGGTAATGAAAATTGCCTTCTCTGGGGTCGAACCAACGCATGTTGCGACTGAGACCGACATAGTCGGACGCTCTTCCGAATGAGCTATCCTCTAACCCAAAAAAGTTAGATTCAAGAACAGCTTCAAAACGACGAGCCTTATTTCAAGGCGAATATCAAACAGGTTTTCAGCCTATCCTCCATTCGTTCTTGTTAAGGATTAATAGATGTAATACAGCAATAGACGAGCATAATTTGTATATTAAATAGAGAACTATTGTGGGAAGGTAAAGAAAATTGCCTCCTCTGGGTTTCGAACTAACGCATGTTGCAACTGAGACCAACATGCTTGGACGCTCTACCGACGAAGCTATCCTCTAACCAAAGAAAGTTAGATTCAAGAACAGCTTTCAAACGATCGAGCCCCACTCAAGGCGATATCAACTAGTTTCCTACCTGCCTCTCGTTTCTTTAAGATTTAATAGAGGAACTATTGCAATAGACCGAGCAAAATGTATATTAATAATAAAGAACTATGTTGGAAGGTAAAGAAATACTCCTCTGGGGTCGCAAGCAATGCATGTTGCGATGAGACAGACTACTCGGAGCCTACCGACTGAGTCCTCTAACTCCCAAAAATTAGATTAAGACAGCTTCAAAGATAGAGCCCTTAAGCAATATCAAACAGTTTTCACCCGTCCTTCCCTCGTTCGCAAGATTTAATAGATGTAAATACTGCAATAGGCAACAGCTTAAATTTGGATAATAAGTTAAAGAACTTTGTGGAAGGTAAAGAAAAACTGCTCCGTCTGGGTCCCAACAAATTTGCGACTCGAGACGACTTACTCGATGGCTCTATCGACAGAGCTATCCTTAACCCAAAAAGTTAGATCAGAACAGCTTTCAAACGACCGAGCCCCTTCAAGACGAATCAAACAGGTTTCACCTGTCTTCCTCGTATGTAAGATTTAATAGATTAAATCTGCAATAGACCGGAGCTTAAATTTGTATAACAAATCAGAATTTATATTCTAAGGTAAAGACATTGTCCGATATTGGGTTCGACCACGCATGTGCTAACTGAGACGCGACACCCTAAACGCTCTTCCACTGAGCCAATTCCTCTACCCGAAAAAATTAGGTCAAGAACAGATTATCAGAGAGACCGAAACCCCTCAGAGCGATAGATCAAACAGGTTGTCAACCTGTCCTTTCCTTCTTCTGTAAATTAATAGTTGTTAAATACTCAGATAGCCGAGTTAAATTGTTTAAATAAAAAAAATATTGTGGAAAGTAAAAGAAAATGCTTTCCTCTGTGGTCGAACCAACGCATTTTGCGACTGAGACCAACATACTCCGGACGCTCAACCGACTGAGCTATCCTCTAACCCAAAACAGTTAGATCCAGAACAGCTTCTAAAGACCGAGCCCCTCAAGGGTGAATCAAAGGTTTTCACCTGTCCTTCCCCTCGTTTGTAGATTAATAGATTAAATTGCAATAGACGCAGCATAAATTAATATTAAATAAAGAACTATTGTTGGAAAGTAAAAAAAAATTGATCTCTGGGTTCGAACAACGCATGTTGCGAACTGAGACCGCACATACTCGACGTCTAGCGACTGAGCTATCCTCTAACCAAAATTAAATTCAAGAACAGCTTTCAAACGACGAGCTCCCTTCCAAGGCGATGTCAAACGAGGTTTTCAAAATCCTTTCCCGTTCTGGTAAGATATAGAAGATTATATACAGCATAGACCCGCATCTTAAATTTGAATAATAAATAAATGAACTATTGTGGGAAGGGACGAGAAATTGCCTCTTGGGTCGACCAACGCATGTGGACTGAGACGTGACATACTGTAAGATCTACCGATGACTAGCCTCTAAGCGAAAAAGTTAGATTCAAGAAACAGATTAAAACGACCGTGCACCATTTCAAAGGCGATATCAAGCAGGTTTTCACCCGCTTGCTTCGTCTTAAGATTGAATAGTGTAAAATATTGCAATGACCGCAAGAAAATTTGCATAATAAATAAAGATATTGTGAAGTAAAGAAAATACCTAAACGGGTCGAACACCGCATGTGCAACTGAGACCGACAAACGTCGAATCCATACCGACTGAATGCTTTCCTCTACCAAAATAGATCAATGAACAAGAGCTTTCAAAACGCACCCGACCTGTTCAAGTGGCGATATCAACAGTTCACCTCTTCTCGTTCTGTAAAGAGTTATAGATGTAATATGCAATAGACCCGAATCTTAAATTGTAAATAATAAATAAAGAAATGTTATGAATAAAGAAAATGCTACTCTGGGTCGAACCAACGCATGTTGCAACTGAGACCGACATACTCGGACGCTCTTCGACTGAGATATCCTCCTAACTCAAAAACGGTTAGATTCAAGACACAGCTTTCAAAAATAACAACCGAGGGCATTCAGGCGAATCGAAAGGTTATTCAACACTGTTCTTTTTCGTTCAGTGAGATAATAGATGTAAATGTGCAAATAGACCGCAGCATAATTTAATAATAATAAATAAAGAACTATTGTGGAAAGGTAAAGAAAATGGCCTCCTCTGGGGTCGAACCAAACCATGTTGTAACTGAGACCGACATACTCGGACGCTCTACTGATTGGGGTATCATCTAACCCAAAAAATTTAGATCAAGAAATGTTCAAACGACCGAGCCCACTTCAAGTGATATCAACAAGTTTACCCTGTCCCTTTCATAGTCAGTAAGATTAATAGAGTGTAATACTAAAAAAAACGAAGCTAAACTGTAAATAATAAAGAACTATTGTGGGGAAGGTAAAAAAAATAGCGTACTCTGGGGTCGAAAACGCATGTTGCGACTGACACAGACATACTCGAACGCTCTTCCGATTGAGCTACCCTCTAACCCAAAAAAGTAGTTGTTTATAGCAACCGAGCCCCTTCAAGGCGATATCAAACGGTTTTCACCTTGTCTTCCTCGTCTGTAAGATTAATAATGTAAATACTGCAATAGACCGCATCTTAAATCTTGAATCTAAATAAAGGAATTTGTAAAGTAAAAGAAGGATTGCGTCCTCTGGGTCGAACAACGCATGTTGGACTGAGACCTGACATAGCTGACGATCTATCGAACTGAAGCTATTCCTCTAACCCAAAAAGGTTAGATTCAAGGAACAGCTTTCAACGACCAAGGCCCCTTCAGGCGATTCAACTGGTTTTCAACTGTCATTTCTTCGTTCTATCAATATAATCGGTGTAAAACTGAAAAGGACGCACGAAATTGTGATATATAAAAAAGAACATGGGGAAGGAAATGAAATTGCTCCTCAGATCGAACCAACGCATGTTGCGACTGGAGACCGACATCTTGGACGCTGAACACTGAGCAATCCTTCTTTCTCTTGACCGCAAAAAATTAGATCAAGACAGCTTTCAAACGACCGAGCACCTTTCAAGGTGATATCAAAAGGTTTTCACCCTGTCCTTTTTTCGTTCTGTAAGATATAGATGTAAATATTGCAATAGCCGCAGAATAAATTTGTATAATAAATTAAAGGCTATGGACAAGGTAATAGAAGATTACCGGTCTCTGGTTCGAACCCCCGGCATTTGCGACTGAGACAATTACCGGACGCACTACAGACCGACTGAGCTATCCTCTAACCCAAAAAAAGTTAGATTAAGAACACTTTCAACGACACACCGTTCAAGGCGAATCAACAGGTTCACCGTCTTCCATCGTTCTGAAGTTTAATAGATGTACTATACGCAATAGACGCAGTTAAATTTATTAAGTAAACTAAAAACTATATGGAAGTAAAGAAATTGGCCTCCTCTGGCTCGAACAACGCATGATTGCAGACTGATACCGACTAGTTTGTCGCTAACAAGCCTGGAGAAGAGCTAATCCTCAAACACACTAGTAGCCAGAGAACAGCTTTCAAACGCCGGCACCTGTCAGAGGCGATTATCAACAGGTTTTTCACCTGTCATTCTGTCGTTCTCTAGATTAATAGATGTAAGGAATACTTGAAAAAAACGGAGCAATAAATTTGTATAATAAAATTCAGAACTACTGGAAGAAAGAACCATTAACCGTCTCTGGGAAAAACCCACGCATGTTGCGACTGAGACTGACCTACCCGCGCTTAAAATCCACTGACTTTATCCTCTAACTCCAAAAAAGTTAGATCACGAAGCTTCAAACGACGAGCCCCTCAAGGACGATACAACAGGTTTTCACTGTCCTTCCCTCGTTATGTAAATTAATAGATGTAAATACTGCAAAGACCGCAGCTTAAATTTGTATAACAAAAAGAGAATTATTATGCAAGTAGAGAAAATTGCCGTATATGTGTTGAGACCAAGCGCATGTTGCTACTGAGACGGACACACTCTAACGCTCTTCCAATGAGCTATCCTCTACGAAAAAGTTAGGTTCAAGAACAGCTTATAAAAGACCGAAACCCCTTCAAGGCGATATCAACAGTTTAGTGTTTCGCAATTTTAACCAGAATTATGTTTAAAACGCAAACAGCCAGCTTAAATTGTTATAATAAAAAAGAACTAGTGTGGAAGGTAAAGAAAAAATTGCCTCTCGGTAACTAACGCATTTGCGACTGAGACCACGATAAGCTCGAAGCTCTAACCGACTGAGCTAGATCGATCTAACCAAAAAAGTTGATTCAAGAACAGTTCTAAAGCAACCGACCCCTTCGAAGGTGATATCAACAGTTTTTCACCCTGTCTTCCTCGGTCTGTAATTAATAGTGTATACTGGCCAATAGATGCAGCTAAAATTTATATAGTTAAAAAAAAACTATTGTGGAAAGGTAAAAAAAAATTGCATCCTCTGGGTTCGAACCAACGCATGTTCGAATGAGTCATACGCGGACGCTCTAGCGACTTGAAGCTATCTTAACCCAAAAGGTTAGATTCAAGAACAGCTTTCAAACGACGACTCTTCAAGCGATGCAACAGTTTTCAGAATACCTTCCGCGTTCTGTACATATAAAGATTGTAACGCAATAGACGCATTTAATTTGAATAATAAATAAAGAACTATTGTGGGAAGTAGAGAAATTGCCTCTCTGGGGCAAAGAACCAACCATGTTGCGACTGACCGACTAACTTGCGACGTCTTACCCGACGACTCATCCTCTAACCGAAAAGTGAGATTCAAGAACAGATTTAAACGACCGTGCAACATTTCAAGGCGATTATCAACAGGTTTTCACCTGGCTCTTCTTTCGGTTTTAAGATTAATAGATGTATATTGCAATAGAACGCAGTCAAATTTCATAATAATATAGACATATGTGGAAAGAAAAGAAAATACTAAAGTCGAACCAACGCATGTTGCCACTGAGACCGAAACTCGGAAGCTCTACCGACTGACTAATTCTCAACCCCAAAAAGTTGATTGCAAGACAGCTTCAAACGACCAGCCTTGCAAGGCGAATCACAGGTTTTCACTGTCCTTCCATCGTTCTGTAAGATTTTAGATGAAATAGCTCTCTATGAAACCTAATAAATTTGTAAGATAAATAAAGAACTGTTAGGGGAAGGTAAGAAAGGCCTATCGGGGTCGAACAAGCATGTGCAATGAGACTGACATACCGGAAGCTCTTCCGCTGAGATAGTCCTCTACTCAAAAAGTTAATTCAAGAACAGTTTCAAAAACAACCGAGGGCATTCAAGGGCGATTATCAACAGGTTCAATGTTCTTGCTTGTCGTTCAGTAGATTAATAGATTAAATAGTGCAAAAGAGCACATAATTATATAATAAAATAGAAGAACTATTGTGAAGTAAAGAAATTGCCTCCTCTCTGGGGTCGATACCAACTATTAGCTACTGAAATGACATACTCGAAGCTCTTACTGATTTGGGGTACATCTAACCAAAAGTTAGATTCAAGAACAGCTTCAAACGACGATGCCCACTTCAAGGTGATATCCACAGTTTTTCACCCTGTATCTTTCATCGTTCAGTAAGATTTAATAAATGTAAATAAAAAAAACCGCAGCATAAACTTGTATAATAAATAAAGAACTATTGGGGGAAGGTAAAAAAAATAGCGTACTCTGGGCGACTAACGCACTGTTGCGACTGACACACAGACATAGCTCGACGCCTCTTCCGATGATCTACCCTCTATACTCAAAAAAAGTTAAGTTCTTTTAACAGTAACGACATGAGCCCCTTGCAAGGCGATATACATTTTCACCCTGTCCTGTCCTTCGTTCTGAGATTTATTGATGTTAATACTGCAATAGACCGCATCTTAATTTGAATAATAAATTAAAGACTGATTGTGGAAAGTAAGAAAATTCGCGTCCTCGGGTCGGACCAGACGCATTTGCGACGAGAGCCTGACATACTTGGAACTGATCTATTGACTGAGCGTCTATCCTCTAACGCCAAAAGGTTAAGATTCAAGAAAGCTTTCAAACGAAAGCCCCTGTTCAAGCGAATCAACTTGTTTTCACCTGCCTGTCCTCGGTCTATAGAAAATATCGAGTAAATACGTGCAATAGACCGGCAGCAATAAATTGTATAATAAAAAGACCTATTGGTTGAAGGTAAAAGAAATATGGCTACTCAGGATCGAACCAACGCAAGTTGCGAATCTGAGACCGACATACCGAACGCTCTAATACTGACTGAGCTAGCTATCTCTCAACCCCAAAAGTTAGATCAAGAAACAGCTTTTTAGAACGACCGAGCCCCTTCAAGCGATATCGAACCGGCTTACAAACGTCCTTCCCTCGTTCTGTCGAATATTTTGAATAGATTAATACTCCACAATAGACCGCAGCTTAAATTGGTATAGATATAAAGAACGTACTTTATGGATAGGTAAAGCAATCCCTATCCTCTGCGTCAAACCAACGCATGTTGCATCTGAACCGACAACGCGGACGTGGGGGTACCAACTGAGCTGATCCTTTCTCTTACCCAAAAAAATAGATCAAGATACAGCTTTCAAACGACCGAAGCACTTTTCAAGGTGATATCGAACAGGTTTCACGCGCTGTCTCTTTTGTCGTTCGTAAGATTTAGTAGATGTAAATACTGCAATAGGACCGCAGAATAAATTTGTATAATAGATAAAGAACTATGGGAAAGGTAAGAAAAATTACCTTCCTCTCGGTTCGAACCCCGGCATTTGCGACTGAGAACAACTTACTCGACGCTTTTACCACTGAGCTATCCCTAACCCAAAAAAGCTAGATTCAAGAACACCTTTCAAACGACCGAGGCGTTCAAAGGCGAGTATCAACAGGTTTTCACACTGTCCCTCTCATCGTTCTGCAATGTAAAGATGTAGAATACTGCACAGGACCGCACTTAAATTTTATTAAATAAATAAACAACTATTATGGGAGGGTAAAAAGAAATTGCTCCTAGGGTCGAACTAACGAGCATGTTCTGCAATGAGGACCCGACATACTGGACGCTCTCCGACTGAGTATCCCTCAAACCCAAAAAAGTTAAGGTTCAAGAACAGCCTTTCAAACGACTGAGCCCCTTTCAAGGCAGTATCAACAGGTTTTCACCCTGTCATTTATTCGTTCTTCTAAGAGTTTAATACTTCAATACTGAAAAAGTAAACCGGAGGCATAAAATTTGGTATAATATAAAGAAACTATTGTGGAAGGTAAAAGAACAATTGTACTATCAGAGAGAGAATCACCTTTGGCTATACGTTCTTGACCTACCCGGACCGCTCTAACACTGAGCTATCTCTAACCAAAAAAGTAGATTCAAGAACAGCTTTCAACACTCGAGCCCCTTCAGGGATATCACGTGTTTTCACCCTGTCCTCCCGCTTTCTGTAAGTTTAATAGATTAATAGCTGCAATAGAAGAACGCAGCATAAATTGATAATAATAGAAAACTATTGTGGGGAAGAAAGAAAACTTGCCTCCTCGTAGGGTAGAACCAACGCGATGTTCGACTGAAACCGTTATACAAGACGCCTAAAGGCCGACGAGCATATCCTCTAACCAAAAAGTTAGATTCAAGACAGCTTTCAAACGACCGAGTCCCCTTCAAGGTGATTGTCATCAGTTTTTCACGCCTGTCCTCCTTCGTCTTTAAGATTAATAGATGTAAAATGCAATAGACCGCAGCCTAAATTTGATAATAAATTACAGAACTGTTGAAGATAAGAAATTACCATATATCACTGGGTCGGAACCAACGGCATGTTTGGGATGAGACGACATATCTTAACACTAGTTGAACACAGATCTGAGTCTATCTTTCAACCGCAAAAAGTTAGGTAACGACAATCTTAAACGACCAAGCCCCCTCAGGGCGATATTACAGTTTTCACCAGTCTTCCTCGCCTGTGAAGATTAATGATGTAAATACTGCAAAAGCTACAGCTTAAATTTTATAATAAATAAAGAATTATTGTTCTAAGGTAAAGAAAATAGCCTCCTCTGGAATCGAACCAACGCATGTGTCGACTGAGACCGACATACTAAAATGCTCTTCCGACTGAGCTATCTTCTAACCGAAAAAAGTTAGGTTCAAGAACAGCTTTTAAACGACCGAGCACGTTCAAAGTGATATTCAAGGCGATATCAACAGGTTTTCAACCTGTCCTTTCCTAGTTCTGTAAGATTTAATAGATGTAAATACCACAATAGACCGCAGCTTAAATTTGTATAATAAATTACTAATGTGGGAAGGTAAAGAAAATTGCCTCCTCTGGCTTCGTACCAACGCATGTTGCGGACTGAGGACCGAGCATACTAGAACGCTCTACGACGATCCTATCATCTAACCAAAAAACGTTGGTTCAAGAAACAGCTTTCAAAACGACAACAAGCCTCTTCAAGGCTATATCAAAATAGGTTTAACCCTGTGCTCTTCGTTCGTAAGATTTAATAGATTGTAACTGCAATAGAACCGCAGTTAAATTTGTATAATAAATAAAGAACTATTGTGGAAAGGTAAAGAAAATTGCCTCCTCTGTTGTCGAACCAACGCATGTTGCGATTGAGACCGACATACTCGAACGCTCTACCGACTGAGCTATCCTCTAACCGAAAAAAGTTTGGTTCAAGAACAGATTTTAAACGACCGAGCACGTTCAAAGTGATATCAATAGTGTTTTCACTTTGTCCATAACCACGTTCTGTTAATGATTTAAAGATGTACAAAACTTCGATAGATACGCATTTTAAAAATTAACTTTTTTTTAATAAATAAGGAACTGGTTATGGAAGTAAAGAATTGCATAAACTCCTGGGGTCCGAACAAACGAAGTTCGATAGAGGAACAGATCAATCTCGAATGCTAAAAACCGACTGAGTCTATCCTCTGTAACCCAAAA
>JABUQX010018244.1:5000-15000 GCA_015478945.1 Trachelipus rathkii
GCCTTTCTCCCTCTGATTTCCTTTCCTGTCGTTCTTTAGCAGCTGGTGATGACCACCGCTCATCCTTTAAAACTATTTACAGTGGTATTCCTCAGAGTTCTGCTCAATCACCAAACACTTTTTCTACTTTTCAATAATGATCTTGCCTCTATTACTTCTTCACCTATTCACTCCTCTGCCGTCAACTCCACCCTTCATTACTCGTTTCATTTTGAAAGATGTCCAACGCAACAGCAAGTGGCTCGAGGTAGGGAGGCGGCCTTGGAGCCACTAACCTCTTATCTTTCTCAAATTTTTAATTGAGAACATGGTTGTTTTTAATGCCTCAAAAACTCAGTTTCTTTATCTTTCAACTATACACAATCTTCCATAAGACTATAACATCTTCGAAAACACACAAATCTCTCTCTCTCTCTCTCTCTCTCTCTCTCTCTCTCCTCTCTCTCTCTCCTCTCTCTCTCTCTTTTCTCCTTCTCTCCTCTCTATCTCTTCTCTCTCTCTCTCTCTCTCTCTCTCTCTCTCTCTCTCTCTCTCTCTCTCTCTCCTGGAAGGATCACATTTTATTTATCTGTCTAAATGAGCTTCTAAGAGCTTGAGTGTTCTAAGGCAACTTCAGAATTTCTTAACGCCACCGCTGTTGCTTGCTCTTTATAGGGGAGTCGTTAGCCCCATTTACGGAATATGAATTATACATATGGGGTGTTTCCACTCAAAAATCTCCCCTTCAGAAGGCGAGATCTAAAAATTTTCTAATTGTCGGTTCTCCTGCTCACACTAACTTTATCTAATCTCTTTCTCTAATCTCTTTCTCTAATCTCTTTTTGCCAGTCGAACTGTTGCATCAATCTCCTTATAATTATAGCTATTATAATGGACACAGATCCTTTGCATTCTTCGGTCGTGTATCTCATCCTTTGAGGAGGGTTTTGTGCGATTTATCTTTCTATACAGTCTCACCTTTTCTCTGTCCAACTCCCTCACACAAGAAATAACCTCTATGCTCAATCTTACAAGTACTTCACTGATAAAGCCTGGTACACACTTCCTTTATCTATTTTTTCAAATTGCTTTTGATTTGGATACTTTCGTTTATATATATATATATATATATATATATATATATAATATATATATATATTACATATATATATTATATATATATAATATATATATATATTATATATATATATATATATATATATAGTATATATATATATATATATATACCAAAAGAATGGAAACAGTTTTATTAAAAGAGTATATTAATAGTTGACGAAAAATTAATAATTAAAATCCATGCTCGAAATATACTACTATATATAAGCAATTTATTTAAATTAAAATATTAATTACATTTGGATCTCGAATTCAAATTTCGTAATATTAAATTATATTATGAGAATATATATATATATATATATATATATATATATATAATATATATATTATATAATTATATGATATATATATATAACAAAAATGACCTATTTTATATGATATATATATATATATATATATATATATATATATATACTATATATATATATATATATATATCTAATATATAAATTTTTTAATATATAAATATATATTAAGAATATATATATATATATATATATATATATATATATATATATATATTAAATTTATATATATTATAAATATATATATATATATATATATATATATATATATATATATAGGCCTATATATATATTATAATATTTTATTTCCCAACAAGCTATTTAAATCCCAACCAGCTAAACTTATCGTTATCTGGGGGGAGGGAAGGCGGAAGGATTCTTACGCGAACACTTTTTCTTTTTCGTTTGAAATCTTTAAGAGAGGATCTCTTTATCATTTTATGAATATCGAGGGCAAAGAAAAGTAACTTTTTATTATTTACGTGTTTATGTGTTTACAACCGTCTAATACAGTGTTTTCTTTTCCGGAATACGTAAACTACTTCAATTTGTACAAATCTAAACTACCTTTCTTCTGAGGAAAATTTCCAAACTAGGAAATGGATCCGTGAGAGACGACAAGTTTTTCAAGAAACCTATTTACTCTAATTCAAGAAACTTGCAGAAACTTTAAGGTAAGAGTCTTTCTCAATTTCCATTTTCCTCAGATAACTGGTCAAAGTTTAGCTGTTTTTTATAATCATCATTTTTCCATTATAATTATTGTGCCGTTTTTACTATTTTCATAATTCATTTAAAAACTAAAAAGAATTAAGATTTGCGCACAAATATGGTACTTACTGCGTACCAAAATAGGGTTTTTTAAATTTGCGTTTTAAAATCTTAATATATTGAAAAACTTGATTGCTTATTTTCTGTTTAAAAACGCGTATATTGAAAACTTGAAGCTTATTTTCTGTTGAAAATATATATTTAAAAACGCGTGTGCATTGGAAAAGTTTACTCCTATCGATATATGCTGAAAGGAGTTGGCAATTTATACACATTTCCTATTTGGAAGTTTATATCAAATTTAATCTTTACCTTTAGACGGTCTTAGATTAGTTAGAATTTTCATTCTATTGGACTACTAGACAGTCTTAGAATTGTAAGATTTTTGCATTCTTTTGCCATAGACGGTCTTAGAATTGTAAGAATTTTACATTCTTTTGCCATAAGACTGTCTTAAAATTGTAAGAATTTTACATTCTTTTGCAATAAGACAGTCTTACAATTGTAAGAATTTCTTCATTCTTTTGAAATAAGATAGTCTACCAAATGTTAGAAATTTCTTAACATTAACCATTCTTTAAATTTAGACTTTTCATTCTTTTAACTTAAGAATTTCTAACAAAATTCAGAATTTTCATTTCTTTTGCGAACTCTAAATTTAGATTTCGTTTAGACAAATTTATTTTGAATTTTCAACTCTGAAAAAAAAAATTATTTATTTTTTTTTTGTTTATCGATCTGGCTTTGAAAGTTAGATTTTTTTTTTCTCCATTTGTGATTCTGACTTTGAAAGTTATTTTTCTTTATTTCTTTTTTTTTGTTTTTTTTTTGTTTTTTTGTGTGAATTTGAATAACTTTGGCAAAATTTAACCGATTTAAACCGGGTTTTCAGTAACGAGTTCCTGAACTTGAAGCATATTTCATTTTATGCTACTTTAAGTAGTAGTAACCTTTTAAAGGTTAAGTAGTAAGGTCCGTAATTTAGGGTTGGTGATTTTTTTTATTTATTTAAGGGTTTATAGTACATATTTGGGTTAGTTTTTTAACATTGATATATTTATTGGTAAAATGACTTCTGACGACATAGCCTCTGCCTCTGAACTTTTGAATGCTTTAGAGGAAACAATTCAGTCTGACATAGGTCTAGTGGACTCTAATGCCTCTACTGAGGAGAAACAGAGTATTCTTGCTTCTGTAAAAGAGGAAATATCTCCTTTGAGAGTGACAAGAGGTGTAATCAAGCGGAAAGTAACATTGTTATTGAAGCCTATTCTTAATGCTGAGTTGAGTGATTTAAATGTCTCATCAGCATTGGAGGAGGTGTCCTTAAGGCTTCAAGAGATTCGAAGCCATGATGCTGATATTGAGGCAAAAATATGCGCATCGGGAATCCTAAGGTATGATCAGGATATTTTAAATGAAGAGGTGATTAAAACTTCACATTATCACATACAGATAATGAAAGTAGTTAACAGTGTCACTCCCACTTCACATGACATAGTTCAACCTTCTCCAAATTCTCTTCATTCTCAAGGGGGGGACTCTGTTACACGTGGGGAATTGAACTCCATACTTAAAAATTTTACACAACAACACGAGCTAAAATTACCTGCTCTTAAGTGCAAAA
The DNA here is from genome assembly GCA_015478945.1 of Trachelipus rathkii. Classification (NCBI taxonomy): domain Eukaryota; kingdom Metazoa; phylum Arthropoda; class Malacostraca; order Isopoda; family Trachelipodidae; genus Trachelipus; species Trachelipus rathkii. Next base: position 8,823 of record JABUQX010018244.1, read on the forward strand.
CATTTTCGGGTGAGGGGGATCGTTTCTTTTTTAGGTCTTTCATTTTATCATTTGAAAACGTTTTTGGCTTTAGGAAAGACATAACAAATGCAACAAAATTGCAATATCTTAAATCTCACCTCTCAAGTTATGCACTAAAAGATGTTGAACACCTGGCCAATATAGATGAAAATTATTCAGTGGCTATGGAAATATTGAAGGATTTGTACCTTGATAAGCCTTTTATTATAGATTCTCTGTTCCATAAGATAGACGCGGCTCCTATCTTAGATGGAAAAAAATTAGACAACGTTCGCTCTTTCATTTCAGAAGTAAGAGCCTACCTTCACGAACTTAAAGAGTTCGATTTAGATTTTTTGGCTGAAAATTCGGCCGGTAATAAATTGATAAGTCATCTCATAGTCGACAAGTTGCCTTCCAATTTTATTCGTGAACTTAAACTCATTACTCAAGAAGAGTATCCATCTGTGAATGTAATTTTCTCTCATTATAACAATGTGTTGAAATCTCTTGAGAAAACGAAGGCTAAATTTTCGTCCTCCGGATTTAGTAAAAATCCATCTCGTTCCTCTTCTTCCACAACAAAGAAAACTTTTTCGTATAACACTTCTTCCAAATCTAATGAAATTTCGAAGAAATCTTCTATTAAGTCAGATAATTCGCCCAAGAAGGACGAGTGTGTATCTGCATCTACTGCTGCTACTCCTTGCAAATTATGTCAGGGAAATCACTTCATGACTTCTTGTACCGTCTTCACCACTCCTAAAAATAGGAGAGAGCAATGTATACAGCTGGGCTTGTGTGCTAATTGTTCCAGTTCCAAACATGCTGCCAACAGCTGTCCTGCTAAAAAATATGGTTTAAGTCGTCCCTGTGGACTTTGTAGAAACAGTGCTCATATAACAGCTCTCTGCCCTACTGGAGCAAAGGCCAAAATGAAGAGCAATAATCGTACAGTCACTTCTGAAGAACAACCGTCTGCATCTTCAGCATCTCAGGACAATTCTGATGTTGACGACCAAAACAGGAACTTCCTGTGCATTAATACTGGAAATTCCTCTTCTAATCATATTTTACCAACTCTTTCCTTGAAAGTGAGAAAAGATAACAAAACAGAAACTGTCAGAGTTCTTCTAGATCTTGGATCACAGCGCTCCTATTTTAATAACAACATACTTTCTAAACTAGGAGTCAGTTTTGAAACTCTTCCTGTATATAACAACACTGTTAAAACTTTCTTGGGGGAACAGGTTAGGTCTATGCGCTCTATAGATGTAGAACTTAATGTTTGTTGTCAACAGTTTATAAAGGTGCCTGTTTTGATAGATCCTGAACTAGATGTGAGTTTTGACGTGAAGGGCCTTATGGGGGCCATTCATAATATCTCTTGGAATGGACACAACGTAGCAGATCAATTTTATATTGGTAAACATACTAATAGTGTTAATAATATTGATGGACTTTTAGGCATTGATGTACTCTATCTTTTCAAACATTTATGTACTATTCCTTGTATAAAGGGTAGGGCTTTAGAGACATGCCATGGAACAATTCCTTTTGGACCTGTAAAGTCATTTTTAACTCCGTCTCAAGAATCCATCATTTTTGGTAGTGAATTTGATCATAGGATTAATGATACTAACGATATTTGACAAAAGGACAACAAAACTTTGTCCTCGTCTCTTCTCAACAAATTCTTCGTGAAAACACCAAATCACATCGTAAATCTTATTTTAGAACCAACACCTACTTATTTTGATCCTCTTTTATATACCCATAAGAATACTGATCTGGATTTGGGTCTTGAGCACCTGTATAAATTAGAATCTCTTGGCATCAAAGAAGAATCAGATCAAGGGTCTATCGATGACGTATTCATCCGAAAATTTCATGAAGGCATAGAATTTAGAGAGGGCAAGTACCATATAGAACTTCCATGGTACAAAGATATTTTAGAAGATGTCCCATCTAATCATCAAGTGGCACTTGCCACTCTTCATCGCGTTAAGAAACGGCTTGACAGTCAAGGCCTCACTTCCGCCTATGGAGAGGTCTTTCAGCAGTATTTGAGAGAAGGAATCATTGAGACTGTACAAGTGTCTCCTAAAGATTTTAATAAATATATCTGGATTCCTCATCGTCAGGTCATCAAAACAGCTTCAAAAATTACAACAAAAATCAGGCCGGTCTTCAATTGTAGCTTGAAGGTTGGTGGTTGCCCGTCATTGAATCAAGCGTCTTATCCAGGAGTTGATTTGATGGAGTCTCTCTTTCATATTCTTATTTCTTTTCGTACCAACAAATATGTTGTTCTTTCAGACATCTCAAAAGCCTTTCTTCAAATTCGCCTCAAACTGGAAGAGGATAGAAATAGGTTCTGTTTTTTTTTGGACTGAAGGTGGAGTGATACAAACCTATCGTTATGCCACAATCATATTTGGTTTATCAGTAAGCCCTTATGTACTAGGGGCGGTTATTAAACATCACGCTCAAAAGTATCCTCTTGACCTGTGTACATCTATTCTTATGAATAATTTATATGTGGATAATCTGATTTATACAAATTCATCTTTAGATGTTCTGACAGACATCTACCATCAAGCTAACACTCGTATGAGTGAAGGAGGCTTCAATTTGGCATCGTGGAACTCCAATCATCATCCTGATCTCCGAGACTTATTTTCATATGAGAATAAGCTCTCCACTCATCAGTGTGCTGAGGAGAGAGTGTTGGGATATTTATTTGATACGTCAGACGATTCGCTTAAGCTAAGTGATTTTACTCTTGGAATTGTTAATTCCAAGAGGCAGTTGTTATCTGAAATCTCTAAGATTTTCGATCCCCTCTCTCTTTTTCTGCCGGTAACTATCCGAGGTCGTTTACTGATGAGGAAGACATGGGAGAAGGAGATGAACTGGGATGATGAAATCGAACTTGATATGAAGAAATCATGGGAAAAGCTCAGTCAGGATTTATCTTCTCTTAAGGAAATTTCGTTCCCACGATCTAGTTTCGAGTCCCTCGACTCCAATTTAACTTTGAATATATTCTGCGACGCCAGCACGCAATGTTATGGTTTTTCGGTTTATGTTTCTTCCGACATTAATGACCCATCTCTACTATGGGCCAAAGGGAAGGTTGCTCCTTTAAAGAAAAGGACCTTACCTTGTTTGGAACTTTTGTCCGTTTTTTTAGCTTTGAAATGCTTGCCTCAGGTTCTCAACAGCTTACAAGGGGTCAAATTCTCTTCGCTTAATATTTTCTCTGACTCTCAAATCGTACTGTTTTGGATTCTGAATAAAGGACAAAAAAGCAAGCAAATTTTTGTACGAAATCGTATTCAGGATATAATCCTCATGACCTCTTCTCTGAAAGAAGAGTTTTCCCTTTCTGCAAAATTTCTCTATGTTCGATCAGAGGAAAACCCTGCAGATTTAATTACTAGAGGTCTGTCTCTTTCTGAGTTTCATAAAAAACTGTCCTTTTGGTGTCATGGACCTGAGTGGTTGGCTTCAGATCCTTCATATTGGCCTAAGTTTGAACTTAATGAAACAGATAATCCAACTTCTCCAGTTTTTGCCGTCTTCCAAGGAGCAGGAAATCCTCCTGTGGTTGATTTTAGCAAATTTTCGAGTTTAGGGTCCCTTCTCAGGGTTTGTGCACTTCTTTTCCAATTTTTTGCTTATACTAAACACAAACAAATTGACTGTGATGCTAGAGCTCTGCTATATTGTTTGTTAGTCATGCAAAAAGAGTCCTTCTCTAAGGAAATAGAATTTCTTCAAAAGGCAAAAACTGATCCTTCTATTTCTAATCCTCCTGACCTTGTCAATCGACTTGACCTATTTTTGGATGAAAACGGTCTTATTAGAAGTAAAGGTCGTCTATCCCGCTCCAACCACTATGATTTTGATATAATGAATCCAATTCTGTTGGCCAAAAATCATCATTTATCTGTCCTTATCATCAAAGATGTTCATCATAAATGTAAACATCTGGGCATTCAGGCTACATTAACGAATTTACGTTTGAAAGGATATTGGATAACTTCTTCCAGAGCTACAATCAAAAGGGTGCTAGCAGATTGCATAATCTGTAAAAAATTCAACAATTTCGCATATCAGTATCCAAAGTTCACAAATTTTTCTAAAGCTCAAGTTCAAATGTTTCGTCCTTTCAAACATGTAGGCATAGATTTTACGAAGCACTGGTGGGTCAAAATTAAAGGATCCAATCAGGCACAAAAAATGTTCATAATAATTTTCACTTGTCTCAATATTCGTGCTATTTACCTGGACTTGGTACCTGACATGACTTCCAAATCCTTTGTACTTTCTTTCCAACGTTTTATTAATAGATTTGGAGTCCCTGATGTCGTTTACAGCGATAATGCTAAAACCTTTTGTCAAGGTACTGATGCCATCGAGACCTTCATGGTCTCTGAGGACGGGAAGGAGTTACTTCGAAAGAATCAAATGTCTCATAAACGTATACCTTTATATAGTCCATGGGTGGGAAGCTTGTGGGAAAGGATGATTCGTGTAGTAAAAAGCTGTCTTAACAAAACGCTTGGACGTTCTTCCATCGAATACTTTGATTTCTTAACTGTCCTTTCTGATATTGCTGACGCAATAAATTCTCGTCCCCTTACCTACACTTCCAGTTCTAACGACATCATCCCTCTAACACCCAATTGCTTTCTAAAACCGCTTTCAAAAACTACAATCGTCCTGCCAGGAACTGATCCTGAAGATCCGTTCTGGAGCTCTTCTTCTAAAGCTCGTGAAGAGCTGATCAAAGCCCTGAAACGTTCGTCGGAGAAGTTTGAAGATTTTCGTACTAGGTGGTATGACGAATATTTGTTGAGCCTTCGAGAGAGTAGTCGAGATCTGTATCAAGCCAAGTGGGAAAATCTCATTAAAGTTGATGATATTGTGTTAATAAGAAGTCCTGTCAAGGAACGCCCATTCTGGCAGATGGGAGTCGTCACCCAGCTCATATATGGAGATGACAACAAAGTACGCTCTGTCTTCGCGAGAACACCGGGAGGACAAATTAATGTTTATGCAATTAAACATTTATACCCCTTAGAATTATCTTTGACCCATAGTGGGTCAAGTCAGCCTTCTGTTTCCGCACCAACACCTTCTTCTGCACCTGTCCCTGCAATTTGTAATTCACCTGTCGCTACCACAGTAGCTCCTACGTCTACATCTAGTCGACCTCAAAGGAAAGCTGCATTAATTGCTCGTCAGCACCTTGTTGTTGATTCCGATGAATCTGAGGATTCAGATTAATTTTTTTTCCTTTCGCTGACACTATCCCCTTTAGTGGTATAGTGCCATTCCTCCGGCGGAGGATATAATATTTTATTTCCCAACAAGCTATTTAAATCCCAACCAGCTAAACTTATCGTTATCTGGGGGGAGGGAAGGCGGAAGGATTCTTACGCGAACACTTTTTCTTTTTCGTTTGAAATCTTTAAGAGAGGATCTCTTTATCATTTTATGAATATCGAGGGCAAAGAAAAGTAACTTTTTATTATTTACGTGTTTATGTGTTTACAACCGTCTAATACAGTGTTTTCTTTTCCGGAATACGTAAACTACTTCAATTTGTACAAATCTAAACTACCCTTCTTCTGAGGAAAATTTCCAAACTAGGAAATGGATCCGTGAGAGACGACAAGTTTTTCAAGAAACCTATTTACTCTAATTCAAGAAACTTGCAGAAACTTTAAGGTAAGAGTCTTTCTCAATTTCCATTTTCCTCAGATAACTGGTCAAAGTTTAGCTGTTTTTTATAATCATCATTTTTCCATTATAATTATTGTGCCGTTTTTACTATTTTCATAATTCATTTAAAAACTAAAAAGAATTAAGATTTGCGCACAAATATGGTACTTACTGCGTACCAAAATAGGGTTTTTTAAATTTGCGTTTTAAAATCTTAATATATTGAAAAACTTGAAGCTTATTTTCTGTTGAAAATATATATTTAAAAACGCGTGTGCATTGGAAAAGTTTACTCCTATCGATATATGCTGAAAGGAGTTGGCAATTTATACACATTTCCTATTTGGAAGTTTATATCAAATTTAATCTTTACTTTTAGACGGTCTTAGATTAGTTAGAATTTTCATTCTATTGCAAAAGCGCAAAGTGGAAAAACTAAGTC
>JABUQX010018244.1:25000-32500 GCA_015478945.1 Trachelipus rathkii
TTTATTATTTTTATTATTTTATTTTTATTTTTATTATTATACTTAGTGTTATTTACTTCATGCCTATTGTTATTATTATTTAGAACCAACATCCTATGATTCACATTTACACACACACACACACACCACACAACACCACACACACACACTCACTACACATAAAACGTATAATTTATTAAAACATTTTTATGTTTTAATTAAACACGTACAATTATATATTACTCATTCAAATATAACTAAAATTATTTCAAAGTTTCTTAAAACTTCTATAATAAATCAATCATTACCTTTGAACAAAGAATTTATTATTTACTGTTAATACTTTTTGGCAATAATTTTGTTCTCACAAGCCACTTTTAGGACCAACGAATGCTAAAATTTTATGAAATTTTAATTGCCTTTTAAATTTCACGTCCTTAAAACAATAAATCAGTAATCAGTAAGGGTAAGCCCCTACCACCCCTCTACACCAAGCTAAGCCACGTTTTGTTCTATATTGACTTACTGCTGTACATCATCTTTAGCCATGTAATAAGATATAAAAATAAACAAAATAAAGTTCTTTCTCTGATAAGATAACATGAATTTTATTAAAATCTTTCTTATTTCAAAAATTAATAAATCACCCTTTTAAATTTAAAAAATTTTAAAAAATAAATTGTTCCACATTACATTGATATGATTCACTTGAAGTTAACTAAAAAAATTTCAAAGTTTTTTTTTCAATAATTCAAGTTTTATTCATTATTATTATTTATACTTAGGTACATTGACAATCCTTCACGATAATTTCCGCATCCTTCACTTCTTATAGGTACGGTACTCCCCTCACTCTGTAAAATGTGTTGTAGGATAATCCTTTTTGTATCCCCGGGCGATTTAAGACTAATTCCAGGTCCAAAATATATTTTAAACTGACCTTTTTCTGTAAAATGTTGTGCAATAACTACGTTAGGCCTAAATTTAGGCCTGAAATATTTAGGATAAGCCTTTTAAGTAGACGGGCTAATTTAATCTAATACAAGGTCAAAAGGTAATTCCCGTATAGACAATAGAATCATTGTTATTATTATTTTTATAAATAATTTCAAACTGGAAACATGCTGGATCGGTTAAGATCCTTTAAGCAGGTAAGAAGGAAACGTTTTCCTTACTTGTGATTGGATGGGGTAATCCTTATCTCTATATGACTCGTATGTGATTGGTCGAGAATTATTTATCGTCTTTTGAAATTAACTTTGTTCTTTAACTTGTATTTGAGCAGGTGTGTGTTTTATTATCTTTTTAGACGCGCAGAACTCATTTTAAAATCATAGCCATTTTAGCTGTTAAGCGGTGCACAAGTTATCTGATTGTATTAAAAAGTGTTTTATTTTACTAAGTGTATATCATATTTATAAATAAATACTTACATTGAGGAATATTTTTAATTTCACTAGAATAGATAATAATTAATTCACTAGTTCATAGCTTAAACACCAAGGCTAGCATGAACTCCCCACCCGCAAAGGGCAGCCCAGCCCGACGCGCGCTGGTGCGTCCCGCCGCGTCCCCGCCCGCCGCGTCCCGCCTCGCCGCGTACGCCGCCCGCCGCGTAACCCGGCCCGCCGCGTGCGCCCGCAGGCGCAATATTTCCGCGTTCCCGCCCGCCGCGTGCGGCCCGCAGGCGCAATATTCCGCGCGAATGAAATATATTATATATTATATATATAGTATATATATATATTATATATATATATATAATAATATATTATATAAATATATAATATATATATATATATATATATATATATAATATATATTGTGTGTGCGGGTGAGTGTAAGTGTCTATGGGTGAACGTAAGTGTATATGTGTATGGCGTATGTTGTGGAATAAGAGAGATATTAGTGGCGTGTGTGTATCACAGTGTAAGTGTAGTGTCTATGGGTGAACGTAAGTGTCTATGTGTATGTGTGTCGTAATGTGTGAATAGAGATAATAGTGTATGTGTGTATAAGTGTAAGGGTGTGTGTGTGTGTGTAGTGTAACTGCTTATAAGCTGATTCATCAATATAGGAGGTATCAGATGACGTCATCGAAGATGAGTCATCAAAGATGAACCATAAAGCCTGAGTATCAAAGCTATATAAGTTTAAAAGTTGAGGGCGATCAAAAGTTGAGGCATCAAAAGCTGAGGTATCAAAGTTTAGGCATCAAAAGCTGAGGCATCAAAGTTGGGGATCAAAATATCGAGTGGGTGGGTGCGTAAGTGTGTGAGTTGTGTGTATGTGTGTGTGGTGTGTGTAAGTGTGTGTGTGTGTAAGTGGTGTGTGTGTGTGTGTGGTGTGTGTGGAGTGCGTGCATGTGGTGTTCTAAAATAATAACAATAGGCATGAAGTAAATACCACTAAGTATAATAATAAAAAAAATAAAATGTTTTAAATAAATTTATACGCTATATGTGTAAGTGAGTGTGTGTGTGTGTGTGTGAAGTGTGTTGTGTATGTGTGCGTTTGTGTTTGTGTATGTGTGTTCTAAATAATAATAACAATAGGTATGAAGTAAAATAACACTAAGTATAATATATAAATAAATGTTTTAATAAATTATACGTTATATGTTTAAGGTGAGTGTGCGGTGTGTGTGTGTGTAGTGTTGTTGTGTTTGTGTGTGTGTTTGTGTATGTGTGCGTGTGTGTATGCGGGCGTGGTGTGTGGTGTGTGTGTGCTATGCGTGTTCTAAATAATAATTCGCGCGGAAATATTGCGCCTGGCGGGCGCAACCGCGGGCGGGCGGGAACGCGCGAAATAGTTGGCGCCTGCGGGCGCACGGCGGCGGGCAGGGTACGCGGTCGGGCGGGAGACGCGTTGAGGGACGCACAAGCGGGTGCGGGGTTGGCTTGCCTTTGCGGGTGGGGTTCATGCTGAGCCCTGGTGGTGTTAGCTTATGAACTAGTGAATTAATTATTATCTATTCTAGTGAAATTAATAATTATTCCTCAATGTAAGTATTTATTATATAAATATGATATCACTTAGTAAAAATAAACACTTCTTAATACAAATCAGATAACTTGTGCACCCGCTTAACAGCTAAAATGACTATAATTTTAAAATGAGTTTGGGTTAAAAGATAATAAAACACACCGGCTCAAATACAAGTTTAAAGAACAAAGTTTATTTTTTCAAGAGACGATAAAATAATTCTCGACCAATCACGATACGAGGTCATATAGAGATAAGGATTACCCCGACCAATCACAGGTAAGGAAAACATTTCCTTTTTACCTGCTTAAAGGATCTTTCCGATCCAGCATGTTTCAGTTTGAAATATATTTATAAAAATAATAACAATGATTCTTGTCTATACTCGGGAATTACCTTTTGACCTTGTAGTTAGGATTAAATTAGCGCGTGTCTACAAAAAGGCTTATCCAAAATTTAGGCCTAAATTTAGGCCTAACGTAGTTATTGCACAACCATTTTACAGAAAAGGTCAGTTTGAAATATAATTTGACCTGGAATTAGGCTTAAATCACCCCGGGATACAAAAAGGATTATCCTACTACACATTTTTACAAGAGAGAGGTCAGTTTCGTGATCTGTAAGGAGTGCGTGGTCTGTTGTGTTTTTCTCGTGATGGAATTGTTCAATGTACATAGAATATAATATAATCAATGAAGAAAACCTGAATTATTTAAAAAACTTTGAAATTTTTTTTTAGTTAACATCGAGTGAATAAATAATGTAAGTGGAATAATTTGTTATTTTTAAATAAGAACTTTGAAAGATTTTAATAAAATACATGTGTTAAAAATGTTAGCAGAGAAGAATACTTATTTTTGTTATTTTTTATACTTTATTACATGGCTAAAAGATGATGTAAAAGCGTAAGTCAATAGAACAAACGTGGCATAGCTTGGTGTGAGGGGTGCTAGGGGCTGACCTACTGATTTCTATTTATTGTTTTTAGGTGTCTTAAATTAATGTTTTTTAATGAAATTTTCATATTTGTTTTTATATATTAAAACTTGATAGTTATAAAATTTATAACAAAAAGTATTAAACAGTAAATAATAAATTCTTTGTTAAAGGTAATGATTGATTTTATTATATGGAAGTATTGAAGAAACTTTGAATAAAATTTTAGTTATAATTTGAAATGAGTAATATAAATGCCGTGTTTAATTAACATAAAATGTTTTTAAATAAAATTATACGTGTTATAAATGTAAGTGATGTGTGTGTGTGTGTGTGTGTGTGTGTGTGTGTGTGTGTGTGTGTGTGTGTGTGTGTGTAATGTGTGTTCCTAAATAATAATTTACAATAGGCTAATTGAAGTAAATTAACACTAAGTATACTGATAATAAAATAAAATAAAAGTAATAAATAATAAAATATATAATAAAAATAATAAAAATAATAATAAATAAATAAAATAATAAGATAAAATAGAATAAAAGTATTAAAAAAATAAAAAAACATAATGTTAATAAAAATATGAGTTAAAACAGTAAAACAAAAGTTAAAGCAGTAAAGCAGAAAGTTAAAACAGTAAAGGCAAAGTTAAAGCAAGTAAAGCAGAAAGTCTTACAAGCAGTAATAGCAGTTAAAACAAAGCATACTAACCCCTAGGTAGTTAGGGTGAACACCTGTCCATTGATTTACTGAATTTACGCTTTAGAGGTATGGGTAATGTAATGTGAGTTAAAGCAGTAAAGCAGTGAGTTAAAGCAGTAAAAGCAGTAGAGTTAAAAGCAGTAAAGCAGTAAAACAAAAAGCATACTAATCCTTAGGTGTTAGGTAACACCTCTATTGATTTACTGCTTTTAATCTAGTCTGTTAAGGTATGTAATGTTAAATAAATTAAGTATGAGTTAAGAGCAGGTAAGCAGAGAAGTTAACAGTAAAGCCAAATAGTTAAAAGCAGTAAAGCAGAAAGTTAAAGCAGTAAAACATTGAAGTTAAAGCAGTAAAACAGTAAAACAAAAGCAATACTAATCCCTTAGGTGTTAGGTTATTAACACCTCTATTGATTTACTGATTTACTGCTTTAAGGTGTGTAAAGTATAATGTTTTTAATAAAAGTTCGTAAAATTGTAGTAAAAATAAAAATGATTAATTATCAGTCACTTTGGGCTTTTTCTTTCTTACAACAATTTTTTAAAAATTTATAAATTAAAAAGTATTTAAACAAAATAAAAAAAGTGTGTGAGGTGAAGTGTAAGTGTATCTGTGTGTGGGGTGTGAGTGTAAGTGTATATGGGTTAGTGTAAGTGTCCTATGGAGAGTGTAAGTGCTTATAAGTGGCATAGTGTGTGTGTATAGGTGTCATAGTGAATGTGTGTATATAGTTGTTATGGAAAGAATACTAACTCGTAGTAGGGAAGTATCCCTAGCAGTTTGTAATGTAGCACCATTGCGATTCGCTCATCTATAACATAGGGTGATACCCATATTAGGGCTATTTTAGGCTCAGTGGAGGCTAGAAAAGGCTTGAAAAGAGTGGCACTCAAGTTGGCACTTATGTGGCACTCACTTGGCACTATGTTGGCACTCACATTTGGCACTCATTGGGGCACTACTTTGGCAACTGCAATTGGCATCTCATTGGCACTCACTGGCAGTCACTCTGGCGACTCAATCTATATACTCATAGAACTGATAGAACATCAACAGATACTTCTTTACGGTGGTTGGGAACGCATCAAAAGCCATCAAGTTTAGCTGGGTCAAAATTGACCAATCGGTAATAGTTGGCAAGGTAAGGCCGAAAAGTATCGTTGTGTGTGGTGTGTGTGTGTGTGTGTGCTGGTGTGTGGTGTGTGTGTGGTGTGTGTGTGTGTAAGTAAACCTGTGTGTGTAATCTGTGTGTGTGTTTAAGTAAATCTGTGTGTGAGTAAGTAAATCTGTGTGGTGAGTAAGTATAAGTGTAAGTAATTCTGTGTGAGTGTAAGTAAAACTGTGTGTGTGTGTAAGTAAATCTGTGTGTGAGTGTAAGTAAATCTGTGTGTGAGTGTAAGTAAATCTGTGTGAGTGTAAGTAAATCTGTGTGTGTGTAAGTAAATTGTGTGAGTAATGTAATCTGGGTGAGTGTAGTAAATCTGGTGTGTGGTAGTAAATGTGGTAAGTAATCTTGTGTGAGTGTAAGTAAATCTGTGTGTGGAGTAAGTAAATTTGTGTGTGAGTAAGTAAATCTGTGCGTGTGTGTAAGTAAATCTGTCTGTGTGTAAGTAAATGTGTACAGTAAATCTGTGTGAGTGTAAGTAAATCTGTGTGTGAGTAGTAAATCTGTGTGTGGGTGTAAGTAAATCTGGGAGAGGGTAAGTGCTTATAAGTGTCATAGTGTGTATGAAACTTATAACAAACCATGAAACTCATAAGATTATATAAGGAACCATGTAACATTAAGCATATATATATATATAGCTATATATTATAAATATTATTATTAGTATATATATATATATTATATATATTATATATATATAACGTATATATATAAATATATAATGATATATATGTTATATACTGACCACTAGTGATTTCTAGTTATGGGATCGGCCACGTGTACTTCTCTCTCTCTTCTCTCTCTCTTCTCTCTCATCTCGGTTCTCTCTCTCTCTCTCTCTGCTCTCTCTCTCTCTCTCTATCTCTCTCCTCTCTCTCTCTTCATATATAATAATATATATATATATACGTATATATCATAATATAGGTAATAATTTTTATGCTGATATATATATATATATATATATATATAGTGTATATATAATATAATATTTATAATATATATATTATACTATATATACTATAGATATATATATAGTATATATATATATATGGTAATTAGTATATATAATAGCGAATAAGTCAAATTGTATGATTTACATGAGCATGTTTGGTTAGTGGGTTGACTGGGAGAGTAAAAATCCACATGGTGCGTCTCGAGATTAATTATATTATTATTCTCATATTATTATTAGTTATTATTTATTTATTCATCGTTATTATCCATTATTAAAATATAATATATATATATATATATATATATGAGTAGTTTAAATATATATATATTTATGATATTATATAGTATATATATATATATATATATATATATATATATATATATATATAATATATATATATGTGCAGTAACGGAACAAATAAATTGTAATAGTTATCCCATACAAATATAATATTTATCATATTCTGGATAGATATTAAATAAATATTTTTTATTTTATTTGAATAAAGGTAGAATTAAATTATTTTTGTATAAATTATAAAAGTTAAATATTACAACTACATGTCAGTTTAACTAAGAGTGAATATTCATGGTATTTAACAGAAGCATGAAGTTTTTGAAAAAAAAAAAAAAAAAAAAAAAACTTGAAGTTTCTATTATAGGTAAGAGGTTTTTTCTCTTAACCTAATTATTTAGAATACCATTTTTGCCAACGGTGAGGTGGAAGCCCTAGTGCTAGGGCAAATAAAAGACTAAAAGTTTAGTCACCAGGC
>JABUQX010018244.1:55000-60000 GCA_015478945.1 Trachelipus rathkii
ACTCACATCACAACGACGACTTCACACAGCGGCGACTACTTCTCTCACTACCAAAGCCTCTACTCTTATTTACATTTATTTTCAAAACCCCACCTTATTACACCACTGCCGCAAAAAACCCCGTCACAAATCCTCTCAACACTCTCTTCGATTCACCAAAAAATCAAAATTATCCCCGCATACAATAAGCAGGGCACCCTCCACTCTTTTCCATCTCCATCCGTTCATAACACCTTCCCCTGCACCAGAGCCCTCTTAACCACTAGGCAAACTAGGCAAATGCCTAGGGCGGCAGAATAATATTGGAGGCGCGGCCGCTAGAGTGGCTAGAAAACGGCAGACAACGACAGCAAAAAAAAAAATAAATAAAAATAATATTAATATATATATAATATATATATATATATATATATCATATATATATATATATATATATATATATTTATATATATATATACTATATATATAATATATATATATATATATATATATTATTATATATATTTATATATATATAATATTATATATATATATTATAAAATATATATAAATATATATTATATATATTATTTATATATATATAATATATATATATATATATATATATATATATATTATATATATATATATAAATATATATATATATATATATATATATTTACCAGTTGTCCACCAAACACTTCACGGCCAGAAGCTTTATTCCAAAGGGGGGGTGTTGCACGCCTCAGAAGTTTACACTTAACGCAAAATATACGCACGAGGATAGAGCACAGACGCAAGCTTTAAAGTGAGGAGATTAACTTAAATTCAGGCAGAGAACACACAGAAGATGGAGAGAATTATCACAGAAACCGAAAATGATAAAGATACTGGGCAACGAAGCACACCCAACCAGAAATCAGTTTCAAGAGTGCAGAAAAGACAAATGAAGCACCGCAGCGACACTAGCCTGGAGTTTACAATATCCAGAACAACAACAAAAGACTACCAATCCGTCGTGCGCAGACACGCGCGCAACCCCATAGTGTTACTGATTAGCGCACTTGTCGCGAAAGTTGGTGGTACTGCGAGTGACAAGTTTCCTCCCGCATGCGCTTGCCGTACCTATAGAAAGAGATAAAAGCACCAAACATCGCGCCGCCAAAGACTAGGGTCAAAGACAGTGGAAAGAAACGGAACAGTTTATAAAGTCTTTTTGGCTTTGAACTCGACCCTGTCCAAAAGCGGGTGAGACCAGAGCCCCCTCAGATATGAGAGCAGTATCCATACAAGGGCGATGAGGCCCTTTGTATAGCTGGAGTAACTGAGAAGAGAAAAAAGTCTCGACCATCTAAACCAGAATCCGCAGTTTCTTGAGGCGCCTAGGCAAACGTTGTTGATGTTGAGGTTCCAAAACATTTTTTGTTTATGTTAAGGCAACGGATGTTATGATGATCAAACAGCAGAGACGAGGAATCGTCGAAGAGATAGGAAAGCTATGGAAGGTGTTTATAGAGAGGAGATTCTGTAGAGATGAGTTATTAAAGAATTAAATTTCACAAGTTAGGCGACCCCACCCGGAATCCTATCCAGAACAGTCAGCGAGAACTAAGAATCGGAAAGATTTAAGGACGAGAGACAATTCTAAAGCTAAAAGAGGGAGCAGAATTTGAGAATGTGGTTGGACGGTGTGCCCTTCCAACACTGACGGGAAAGTGTTAGTTTTGAGACATAAGAGAATATAGTTGACGAGGGTGGGGATCACACGGAGGCAATTCCCTCAAAACTCGGGGAGAAACGCCATCCGGTCCACCCGCATTCCTAACGTTTATAGATTTAGGAGTCATGCACCCGATCAATGTTCTAATCACAGGAAAAGGCATAGGACACCTGAGAGGAGAAGGAGGAGGGGAGGAGAAATGCCAGAATCGTCCAGGGTTGAGTTAAGAGGAAAAATAGGAGACAAATGAGATTGGTCCTTTTCAGTTGGAAATTAAGCAACAAACCGTCCAGATCGAATTAAGAGGAGGAAGGCAGATTTACAGAAGTTGTAGAGATTGTTTTTGGCAAGAGGCCAGAAAGATTTTTCAGTAGGAGAACTAAGGAGGTTAGCGCCCTTTCGTTTGATGAAATGAAAGCCCGCTTTGCTGGTCGAAGAGTATCCTGCAACGATTTCTAGCTGGAATGAATTAGCAAGAAGTGATAGGAGAACGAGAAATTTTTCACTCCCGATACGCACTGCCTCTAGCCTGAATGGCCAGAGAACAAGCACGATCGAACCATGGATTAGGAGAGAAAGAAAGATTTAGTCGAAGAAGGACTGAACCTGCTCATCCATCAACGATTACAGGTTCCCACCTTATCTGCAGAAACCGAAGCGTCACCAGAGTCAAAACAGTCATTCCGATTATAGTTAGTGTCTAGAAGGACGCAAGGCAAACACAATCGGCCCGATTAAAAAGTGCCAGAAAAAAACGCACGTAACGCAGGATGAACTGCTTGGAGAGAAAGTTTAAAAATTAGTGATTTAAGGTTGTGGTTCAGATTTAACCAATAGGGAGCGAAGGTCGTGGTATATTATTGACGAAAGGATAGTGGTGAAAAACATAGGTTAAGATGTTCAAGAAATGGTTGGGACGATCCGGAATGTGTGTGTGTTCTTTAATTAGTTGCTCCAGGTCTTTGAGTGCTGAATGATTCGGCCTCCTCCCACCTAAATCAGTATGAGAGGACCCCAACAAATTCAGTGAAATTTTCAGGGCATATAGAATTCGGCGGAGAGGCCCATTTTTTACTTAGATAATTTCTTTTGTATATATGAATTAGTTTTGGATTTGTTCTTGGAACAAATTTTCAAAAAAAAAATTGGGGAAAACTTTTTTAAAATTTTCTTTCTTGAGTATACAAAAAAAATTATCTAATTGTAAAAAGAGTGCATACTTGCCCTAACTATACAAGCCGCTGAAATTTGATGTGATCGGGATAAGTAGAAAAAAAAATCTCAATATTTCACTTTTTCAAAAATTTAATTGTTCAAAAAAGTGAAATATTGATATTTTTTTTTCTACTTATCCGATCAACATCAAATTTTCGGGGCTTGTATAGTTGGGCAAAGATACCACCCTTTTTAGATTAGATAATTTTTTTGTATACCCAAAAGAAAATTTTTAAAAAATTTCCCAAAATTTTTTTTTGAAAATTTGTTCCAAGAACAATTCCAAAACTAATGCAATATACAAAGAAATTATTCTTAAGTAAAAAATATGCTTCTCTCCGCCGACTACATATTGCCTAAAATTTTCATCACACTAGCGCGAACAGAGAAAAAAAAATTATCGCAATTTTTCATTTCAAAATCCAAAAAAAAGTTGGTTTGAAACTGGACAACGCTGAGCACAAAACTCAAAAATCGAAAATATTCTAATGGACTTTTGTTGGTAATGGACCCATCTATGCATTATTTCAAGTTGAAGTAAATTTCAGGAAAAAATTCTTTCAGTATACGAAGAAAGTCAAAAAACATGGGTTTTGAAAAAATTGAAAATTCTGAAATTATGATACAGGACAAACCGAAAAAACACCGGATAACAACGTTTTAGAGGGCCAAAAAAAAGCAACAGTTTGGTGTTTATAGGGTCAAAAATCGCTGAATAATTCCGAATTTGGTATGTCCATTTTTAGGTGGAGGCTAAAATGGGGTCCCAAAATCTAAAATATTGGATCTCCCCTATAAACCATTAAAACCAAATTTAAAGTTCATCAAGGGCCAAAATATATAAAAATCAAATCATTAAACACTTGTTGAAAAACGAAATTCAGACATATGTAGCCTTACTTATATATCATATATATATATATATATATATATATATATCTATATACATATATATATATATAATATATATATATATATATATATATATTATATTAATATAGAATATATATATATATACTTATACATATTTATATATATATATATATTTTTATTTAAAATTTAAATTATTTTAATATTTATATATAATAATATATAATTATATATATATATATATAATATAATATTATATATATAATACTATATATATATATATATATATATACTATAATATAATATATATACTATATTTATATAATATATATATATATATTATTATATATATATATATATATATATATATAGATATATATATATATATATACATATTAGATATATATATATATATATATATATATAATATATATACTTATGATAATATATATTAACATTGATATATATTATATATATATTATAATATATATATATATATATATATATATATATAATATAGTATATATATATATAATATATAGAAAAAAAAAAAACCGGAAATAATATATAATAGTATATATATATATATATACTATATATGTATAATTTTACATATGCTGGGACTGAATTTTTTTTTGCCCCTAAGGCGGCATGAAAAGTTAAGAGGGCCCTGACTGCCACCACCACTATCGTAATTCTTTCATAACCGGCATCCATGTGCAAACTAAAATATCCAGGGGACTATAATTAAAATCATCCCTGCTCATCCGCTATTAATATTAAACCAAACACTTTCGACTCCACTTTATTCTTGCACACCGCTTCACTATCGTCATTCACACTTTTCATTTCATTGTGGAGCCTACCATCAACACCATATATCACTAACACCTGTCACAGAGCTTCCCTATTAAATCCTGTCATTAAGCCTGTTACGAATCCATTAAACCTAAATACAATTTATTTCTTTTCTCTTCATTTTCTCAATCATTTGTTTTAATGTAAAAAATTTGATCCATACATCCAATACCACTTCTAAATGCACCTTATTCTTCACCAATTAGTCTTTCAGTCACTCGACGTAACTCTTCTCAGCCAAAAATACCAGCATATATCTTCCCTACATACAATAAACTATTTCCCCTATAATTCCTACAGTTCCCCTTATCCCCCTTACCCTTATATAAGAGTACTATTACTGCTCTCCTCCAATCTC
>JABUQX010018244.1:75000-78574 GCA_015478945.1 Trachelipus rathkii
GTATTTCACAGTATATATATATTTACTAAATATATATATATATATCTATATATATATATTTATATGATATACTATATATATAATATATATATATAATCATCACTACCAATTTCTCTCCCCAAGACTGGGGGTAAGGTGCGCACATGCGCCGGAAACAGAAAAGTAGCAGAGAGAATTATGACGTAAGTCGAAAGAGAAGCTGCAGCCTTACGCCCCCTTTATACCTTTTTAGTGAGAACTCGTCGCAGTTAGAAAATCCAACCTAGAGTTCATGGACGGACGCTCACTATGGCATCTTGTCAATGTAGGGTTCATCCTGGCGCTAGGTGGGCCATAACGCATACCCGCCTCACAAAACCCCGCATTCGACGTAGTATTCATGCACCTTTCTTCTCGTCTCTGTCAAACTTCCATTTCTCTCGCTCCAGGCATTCCATTACTTACTCAAATCAACTTTTCTTCGGTCTCCCAGCAGCCGGTCGATTCCAGCACACTCACCACTTAGCTCCGATTAACAAAACGACATATCATCCATGCTTTCACATAACCTAAAACATCTCACGTATTTTTCATTTATTCTCTCATTTACCCCTTTCTTCATACCACACAACTCAGTAATACATTCATTCCTCATTTTATCAAATCTTCTCACATCTAACACAACCCCTAAGATTGTCCATCTGAACACAATTGTACTTTAGATCTATACCTTTTTCCAGACCATAGTCCTCACTACTATACATTAACGCACAGTAAACAACATACCCTCATGTAAACCCATAGCGCACTCAGGACTTAGTCCCTTTACATCCACCAAGGATTTAATTTGCACAGCCCCCTTCCTACCATTCACAACTTCCTACTACACTTTGCATCATCCGTTCCCTTTTCATCCAACATATAATCCTAAATTTTTACTCTATACACTTGGTTTCCAGCTGCTCAACCATCTACACATAACTTTCACACGCGAGGACTATCCCCACTCCACAACATAACGTTACTCTTATCTACGTTTTTAACCTTTCAAACCCTCCTTTTACACATCCTAAAAAATCTCTCTACCAATCCTCCCAAACTCTTTCAGATTCCCCACACAAAACCAAACCATCCGCATATAATAGGTAGGGCAGCCTCCACTTCTCCATTCGCACTCATTCTCTAACACCCTGTCCTGGCACCCCTGAGAGGCACCTCTAATTCTTTCATAACCTTTTTCTTTTCCTAGTAACCCAGTCCTTACAATTGAATAACAAGGGAGACATAACACATCCCTGCCTCACTCAGCTTCACTATCGTCATACATACTTTTGATTCCATATATATATATACTACTATATATATATATAATCATATATATATATAAAAAAAAAAACACAAATATATCATATATAATATAATATATATATAATAATATATGATATATATATATATAATATAATATATTATATATACTAGTATTATATACCCACACTCACTAACAACCCCCTCGTATTAGTATTAATCATCATATATCATATTATATAATATTATATTAAAGCCTGCAATAGCAATATTAAGCTCTATAAATATATTTGCAGATCAATACGATGTTTATTGCTTTTGTCACACCAACTCCACCTACACGAATTCAATAAATTTAAAAGTAGACATCTTTTTATATTTATGTATTTATATATTTATTAATCAATTGAATGCAAATCAAATTATAATCTAAATTTAATTTTAGATATTTTCATATTCATTGGGGAGAAAATTCATTGAAAAATTCATGGAAAATTCATGGAAAATTCATGGAAAATTCATGGAAAATTCATGGAAAATTCATGGAAAATTCATGGAAAATTCATGGAAATTCATGGAAAATTCATGGAAAATTCATGGAAAATTCATTTAGCAATGTTGATTTCGTTCATAAAATATTTATGACCTCTCGTTATTTTGGGAAGTTACTTAAAAATTGATGGTTGAAATTGAGAGTGAGTGGGTCGAAGGGTAAAAGTGTTTGCTTTATTGGTTTTTGGCGTTAATTTTAGAGGCTTAAAAGTTTTATGGTGAAATTTAGTTAAGTGAATGTTATTTTATAAATGCTTTCTGAAACCTAATTGAATTGAAAATTAATTTTTTCCTATCATAAGGAATTCGAATAACATCTCCATATATATATTATATATATATATATATATAATACTATACTATATAATATATATATATATATATATATATATATATATATTATATATATATTATATATATATATATACTTATATTATAATATATATATATATATATAGTATATATATATATATATATATTAAGTATATAATAGTATACCACATCACATACCTATATATTACATTATATATACTATAATGTACGTATTATTATTATTATATTATTATTATGTATTATTTTATTATTATTATGTTTATTATTATTATGATTGATTATTATTATGATATTAATTTGGATGTAATCTCGATTATTATATATTGATTTTTGTGTATTATTGATGTATTGGTTAAGTAGTTGATTATTATTAATTATTTGATTATTTATTATTCTGGTATTTGTTATTTTGGGATTATTATTGATTATTGATGTTATTATTATTATTATCTATTATATTATTAATTGATATGGCTGATTATTCACTATTCTACATCTCATATTTTTATTTTATTATATTATTTGTAAAGTTCCACAATATAATAAAGTCCTTGGGCGGATGTTATCGGCCGAAAAAAGTTTAAAATTCAACAATATAAGTAATTTCACAAATGTGTGCAAAGAAAATTTCCATAAAAAGAACAGCAAAGAAAAATCTATTTTTCCATCTAAAAGCATCATGGTATGATTTTCTACTGGAGAAGTTAGATGAAAGATTTTCTGTTGCGTCTTTTTATTATTATAAGACATACTATTATTATTATTAATTATTATGTATTATTATTATTATTATTAGTATTGATATTAGTTATGTATTATCATTATTATTCATTATTATATGATTTTATTATTATTATTATATTCATTATTATTATTATTATTGCACCCCCTTTATTATTTATTATTGATTATTATTACTATTATTATTATTTTATTATTGTTATATTATTATTATTATTATTATATATATTATTTATTATTGATTATATTATTGATTATTATTAATTATTATTTATTATTATTATTTATTATTATTATTATTATTCTTATTCTTCTTCTTCTTCTTTCTTCTTCCTTCTTCTTTTCTTCTTGCTTTTCTTCTTCTTCTTCTTCTTCTTCTTTCTTTCTTCTTCTTCTTCTTCTCTTCTTTATTAATTATTATTATTTATTATTGTTATTGAATTTATTATAATTATTATGTATTATTATTTATTATAATTATTATTATTATTATTATTATTATTAATTATTATTATTATTATTATTATGATCTATTATTATTACATTTTTATTATTATTATTAGTTGGTTATTATTATATTATTATTATTGAATTATTAATTTATTAGAATTATTAGTATTGTTATTAATTAATTATATATTTATTATTACATGTTATATATTAT
>JABUQX010018245.1:2500-69969 GCA_015478945.1 Trachelipus rathkii
TGTGGCTTAGTTCTGAAATTTTTGGGGGGTTGCAGTTCTGCAGTGCCTATGGACGAGCCGCCACACACTATATATATATATATATATAATATAGCAGTAGCAGCAGTATAATTAAGCCTGAATCCTATATGTATATATATATAGTATATATATATATATATATATATATATATATATATATAAACAAAGAACAATCATGGGAAGAAAGAAAACATGCCTTATTCAGGGATCGAACCACCGCATGTTGCAACTGAGAACGATATACTCGATGCTCTACCACTGAGCCATCCTCTAACCCCCCCAAAAAAAGTTAAATTCAAGAACAGCTTTAAGTAAACGAGTTCCCGTCAAGGCGACATCACCAAGTTTTCACCCTGTCCATCCCCAGTTCCCAATATTTTAAATTATCATACATTGCATAACAGCAATTAATATGTTTGTAAACAAAGAACAATAATAGGAAGATAAAGAAAACATGCCTTATCTGGGATCGAACCACCAGATGTTGCTATTTGGAAGAAATTAGATTTAAAGCTGATTTTATTGAATGAAACATTCATCAATTCAAACGGGCTACCACGACGCCATTTTTTAAACATTTTTTGAAACAACATGCTAGATTTATCAAACACGGGAAAGCAACCTGACAGAATTAAGGAAATTCCTTACGTTTGGTAAGCATTTCTTACGATTTTGCGCTAAGTTTGACAAAAACAAACTCAAACTCGAAAATTTACGTTTCGTAAGCATAAATGCAAAAACGAAAACGCCTTAAAGTTAAGAAAAAGATATGGATAAAATTGTAACACATTGTTTAGTTAGTACTAGCACATTATATATATTACCAGTAGGTCAGATAAAAAGAATTTTGTCTGGCAATTTTCTGATATTCCCTTTTAGAATTGAAAATAAATTCATGTACAATTTATAATGTTTTCGAGCATAAAGTAATCCAGCAATATCTTCCATGAAAAAAATTTTACCACGATAAATACTAAAAATATATATGACTTTAGAAATAAATTTTGCTAAATACAAAGCAATTTAAATGTTTTTATTTTTTGGCGGGAAATTTTGACGGGAAAGATACACCGCACATACACACAAGATGGTCCGAAAATTATAACATTGGATTGAGGTACTAATAATCTCTCTACTATGGTACCAGTTAGTTATAATATACATTACTATAGGCAGAGTCAAACATTATTTAAATGTTAGAATAACAAAATGGCTATATATATATATATATATATATATATATATATATATATATATATATATATATATATATATATATTTTGTATATTTTATATATATATATATATATATATATATATGGTTATATATATATATATATATATATATATATATATATATATATATATATATATATATATGATCTTATAAGTTTCATGTTGCAAATAAATGCTTTTTTTTCAATTAGTAGTATTTGACACTAGCAATTAATTAAGATGTGAACGAGAAAGATGCAAAATATGAAACTATTAGAATTTAATTGATAAAGTAAGCCAAAACGCTGATTTTTGCATGAGAAAGAAAACGGCATTTAGTGCAGCCGAGTGAAAGAATGCAAGGTAGGGTAATAATAACTTCGGAACTAATCCTTAAAAATATCGAATAATTTTGAAAATAATCCTTAGAAATGTCGAATGCAGCCGCAATTTTTTTTTTGTGAGTCGAAGGTGAAAAAAAATATTTTAAGTGAATAAATTTTTTTGGGTGTTTCCTCTAAACTTTTTCTTTTTATATTTATTGATGTAAGTGAAATAAACTAGTTCTCTTTTTTATTACACCATAAATTTATTAACGTAGAAATGTTAATTTAAATAGAACTAGAATTATATCTAGAGGGGAGCCGGAGCCGGAGTAGGAGGATAGTAGTCTTGAAAGGATGGAACCTGGGCTCGAGTTGAAGCCAACAAATACATTTACCAGGTCAGGCCTACGATAATAATGATATTCATCAAACTTAAACTCTGCTTTAGTTAATTTCTTAGTCTTTGCCCATCAACTTCACCATTTTCTTCTCGCTCGAAGCGTCCTCATATTAAGTCTGTACGGAAGTAGAGGGACCCATCTCAACGCTCTAACTATCGTCATATCGTTTTAACATCTATTCCTTCCAAAGTTTTTGAGTTTATCCTTATTAGGAAGATTCGGAAACATTCTAATCAAAATCTTAGATTGTTGATATTCTTTTCTTCTCTTTGACTCTTAGTACTCTATTCATCAGTATTTCGATGACTCTATTAGATTTCGATTTAGAGAGATAGGAAGCTTTCGAATGAGTTTGGCAAATATTCGATATAACCTGATATACGACATCTAAAAGTGTTCAAGTTAAATGAGATGAGTAAAAATATAAGATGAAAGTGTCCAGACATTACCAGAAGGTATTGGTCATGTCTTTAGCGAAAGGATGAGATTGTTGGAAATGATGAGTCAAACGAACTTTCATCAGCGGAGAAGGTTTCCTACTAGAGGTAAAAAGTAGTAGTGTTCTTTATAACAGTGATAGTATAAGTAGTGATGCCGCAATTGGTATACCTACCTCTTTTAGGAGAGTCCAGCTGCATAATCATCGATTGTCGCACCCACCAGTCTCAGTTACTACTTTTTTCATCCGCGTGCTGACCAAAGAATAAACTGCTCATGCTCATCTTGCAAAACACTCTGTTCTGACATGCATAGTGTTTGAACCTGTCCAATTAACCTTAGCACAACTTTTTAATATGGACCAGTACTTTTCCACCAGACAGCTGTGATACAAACAATTCGCCACCTGTTAGAGTGGAAATGAGAGAGGAAAAGAAACGATTACAAGAACAAATCGAAAAGACTATCCTCTAGCTTGAGAGCATCGAGAACTATCGCTGCGTAATTTTAGAGCGAGGAGGCCAAAGGCTATTTGAAATAAGAGATGATGCTTCAAACAGAATGAGAATTACAGAAAGACCGTGAAGGTTGACACCAAATTAATCCGGGATGATAAGAGTATTAGTGGAGAAGTTGATTTTTTTGAGTTATAAAAAAATATCGAATTTCTATTAGGAGTAGTAATCATTATATAATATATGATTATTATGTCTATATATAAATATATATATATATATATATATATAGTATATAAACGAAATTCTAGGTATCATACTAATATACATTAGGTTCGGATAGTTACATTACTATGACTCCTACTAAGAGTACTAACATATACATTACTCATACACATACAATAGTAGTTATTTATTAAAAATTTAAAGAATTTATGAAAAAATAGTCTAATAGCATAGTGTGGTGATTATTTATGTAGAATAATACGTATCTGAGGTACCATCTATTAGTAAGTAGAACGTTTTATCATTAATTATATATGTAGTATATAATGAAATAAGAGTAAATGAGTATACGCATTATTATATATATTATAGAGTATTAGAGATACCAATTTGCGCACCATAAGTACCGTTACTGTACCGTAGATCACATTAAAATAAATACAAACGCTTTGACTTATGCGAACGCTCTGAAGTTGTGCTTGGAGAGGAAGGACGTTCCATACCATCCTTTGGACCAACAAGACAACAAGTACATGAGAACCACTTTCAAAAAAGAAGGAATAAAATTCATTTGGTTTCCTCTTAATAATTTTGATAATGTTGGTATCATCAAGTGGGTTAACGGGTAAATATTTATAATAGTTCTCTTCTCTCTCTCTCTCTCTCCTCTCTCTCTCTCTCTCTCTCTCTCTCTCTCTCTCTCTCTCTCTCTCTCTCTCCTCTCTCTCTCTCCTCTTCTCTCTCTCCTCTCTCTCTCTCTCTCTCTCTCTCTCTTTCTCTCTCTTAAGCTTATCTCAGAATATATATATGTAGAGAGTTAGGTAAGCTTTATCTAAGTAATATTGTTATATTAAGTTAATGATATTTATATATATATATAGTACTATAGTATGATAATATTATATATATAGTAGGACCTGCAAATTAATTATAGTAGTATATATAATATAATATATAAAGAAACGCTGATAATGGAGAGAGATATGCTAGACTCTTCTCACTCTCTCACTCTTCTTTCTCTCATCTACATCTCCTCTCTCTCGTCATTCTCTCTCTTCTTATATATACTATTATATATTATATATACTATATATTAGTATATATATCTATAATAATAAGATTGGAAATAATTAAAAAGCAAAGTAGTTCCGTTATCGTTACTCGGAAAAGTAGTCCGTATATCCGTATTTCGTTTCTGTTTAAAGGAAAAAAGTAACGAATGCCTGGTACTCCTATTACTTTAGCTTGTTAGATTATGACATATAAATTACTCTACCGTAGCGTAATTTTATTGGTGTGTATATAAATTTTCACATTGTTCCATTATTATTAAAAAATATACTCTCATGTAAACCCGTAGCGCACTCAAGACTCTAGTCTCTTTACATCCACCAAAGAATTACATTGGCATATATATATATCATATATATATATATATAATATAATATAGATACGATATATATATATATATATACTATATAATATATATATTTAATATATACGTAGTATATATATGTATGTATAAATATATATATCTATAATATAGTATATACTATATAATATATATAATATATATATATATATTATATAATATATATATATATAATATATATAGTAGTATATAGTATTTATTATTTATTACTATATACAAAATATATATATATAATATATAAATATAATATATTATATATTATTTTATAAAAAAACAATCAATTAAGAATCCCATTTTACCAACCTATTTTGAAATCACAAATGCGATTTTCACGTTGCGGGACCTTCCTTTAATAGCTCGCGGCTCCCCTCATTGCCTCTATGAATATATATTACCTCAGTATTACCTCTAATAATAACACAATCTCTAGAAAGCAAACTAAAATATAGAGGCGATGGCGTCCCGTTCTCGCTTTCTTCTTATTACTGTATATATCTAATAGTTAAAGATTCACTCCTATCTTATATGAATTTTTTGGTGATAGAATCAAAATTGAAGAAACCTCGGAACAAATTAAAATATTTCCTTGGGATATAATAAAGCATCGATCCATCTGATTCAAAGTTTTTATCTTTGGACCGGAGGAAACAAAAAACATGCTCCATCCCAAATCCATAACCATTTCTTCACGCCGGTCATATGTTCAAAAACTGCACTGCTTTGATTTAGTCTTCTGACTTCTCCCTTGTGTTGATCGATTCTATTTTCAAAGACATTCCAACGTTTCTCCAAATACGACTCCCGCCACATATCACCTGGAGAGTGTGGCATGAAAAACACCTGCGCCCGATAGCCTCTC
Organism: Trachelipus rathkii; assembly: GCA_015478945.1. Taxonomy (NCBI): domain Eukaryota; kingdom Metazoa; phylum Arthropoda; class Malacostraca; order Isopoda; family Trachelipodidae; genus Trachelipus; species Trachelipus rathkii. Next base: position 7,872 of record JABUQX010018245.1, read on the forward strand.
TTGTTTAGTAGTATTATGACAATGAACTAAGATGAGCAAATGAGAGAGGAAATCAGTCGCTAGGAAGGGAAGGATAGTTAAAAGATTCAGACATTTATACTCTCTGTAATCACCAGATTGCATATTAAAGACATATAAACTTACAGATCCAGGAAAGGGGTCCCAGTAAAGAAATTTTCATTGGTTCCTATTACACTTCCTATGTTCCTATCAGACCACATGAACTTATTCCAATAGGAACCCCCGATGCATTTGTCCTAATGAGGGAGTCCCATTCGTATTTAGAAGAAATTTTGTTAAGGATCCCTATAAGATACATTATCTCTCATAAAAGGAAAATCGATCCCAGAGAAAGTTTCCTATTGTACCGCACTAATATAGAACAATGGAAAAAAACCCATGTTAAACCTATACTAAGTTGGTTGTAGGTAGAATGGTATCGCATTATAGAGGGTATTGGCGGTCCGTTCTAATGCGGCTCTGTATAGAAACAATAAAAAAAACCTTATCAAATTATTATGAATTATTGGCTAACATTATATTATCGTGCCTATAACTTAAAATCGAATATCGATTAGTATCGATATTAAACTTTCGGATCCTATTGCGTACATTACGCAGGCAAATAAAAGCCGAGTAATTAGTTAGATATATATATATAGATATAATATATATAAAGTATAGTATGGTATAGTATATGGTATTAAATCTGTGAGATATTTAGGAATGGGATTATATTATAATTATATAATAGTATATATATATATATATATATATTATATAGTAGAGAAATATATAAGATATAAGTTATATTTCTGAGAGATATATATAAATAGTATATATATATATATATAATGATATTATAAATCTATTTATGTATTTTTATCTTTAATATATTAGTATATATAATATATAGAATAGTTCAGTATGGCATCATATATATATAGAATATATATATATAAAGACATTTAAAGTAGCACTGAGATATATAGAATTATATAGTTAAGTAGAATATAGACGCTAGTTAATAACGCATAATAAGATAGGAAGTACTATATATATATATATGTAGTGATAATAACATTTATTAAGTATATGTATTAATAAAGTTAATACTGAGTGTATATGCAAGTATAGGATAAATAAGGTAATAAGTAGTTATAAATGATAATAGTAAGTCCGCTCAGCTTAATATGAGAGATAGAATGAACCACCAACACCAAATCATAATGCGACTAAACACTTGCCAGGGAAACTCTATTAGTGGCAAAGATTGTCATGAGAAAATGCGCTAGTACAAGCCATATAGAGTTTGTCTACGCGTGGGCAAGTGATAGCCCTGATAATATGCCCGGTTGGGTGGTAATCTCTTATCTTAGTATAAATTAATTAATCTTCGTAATATAGTAATATAAGAAATAGAGCATAAATTAGTATATTATAAGTAGTCAGCTAAAACGGAAGTGTAATAGGAGTGATAAATATTAGTGTACTATATAAAATAGATATATTAAGTAGTAATATATAGAGTTTATTATGCATGAGAAAAATATTAGACACGATGAGGAGCTTATAACATGTGATTTTATTGGATCCTTAATAGTCGTCATAGGACAGAATTCCTGCCCATACCTCTATATGCGTGATACGTACGACTGGTAGCGTATTACTGAGCGAAATTAAAGTCCCATGAATTCATCCTAAGGTAGATTTTTTCTCCATGGCTGCGACGAATTCTCACTTAAAGATATAAAGGGCCCTGGGCTTTCTTTTCGACAGCGGCGTCAGAGATTCTTCAACTTCATTTTTGTTCCAGCATGTAAATGCCTGCGAGCACCTTATTATACCACAATCTCTGGGAAAAAAGCATGATATGATGAGTTGATGATCAGATGATGATGATGTATGATGATGATTAATGATGAAATGAGAATAATCATAATAATAAATCAATAATATAATAATTAATGAAATGGAATGAATAATAATAATAATAATGAATAATAATATAATAATAATAGATAAAGAGACATGTGGAAATAGTTATTAACACTTCTCAATGTACTTTACTTACTAATACAATCAATGAGAGAGAGAGAGATTACAAAATAAAATAAAATATTAACATTTTTATATAGTATATTATATTATATATAATTTATATTATATATATATAGTGTATATATTATTTAATATTATAGTTCAAAACAATATAAAAAAGACAATATAATATATATAATATATATACTCATATAGCATATATATATTGGGTAATAACAAGGTCTATATATACTGATATACTTAGTATATATATAATATTATATATATATAATCTAGTAGGAGAACCTTTATAAAATATAAACTCTTTATAACAAGCTTTAAGATAATAATATGGGTATCACTAGAAAAGACGTTAATAGTTAATTGAAATAGAAAGAATATTCTACAAAAGTATAAAAAATAGTATATATATCATATATACGTAATATTCATGAAACTTGGGATAAATTATATTAATAAGGAGAAAGAACTACTATATTGAAAGAATACTAAAAGAGTATCGTATATAATATACGTTAATGATAGAAATTGAAAACATGTACTAAAAAATTAGTAATATATTATTATATAATATAATAGTTATATAGCTAATAGTATTATTGCATAGAGTAAATAATAACGACAGAGTGTTGGAGACATAAAAGATATATAATTATATAGTATATATTACAAAATATGGTAATAATATTTATATATTGAAATTTAGTACAGGGTATATGTGTATATGATAAGTATATATATATATAGATAGTAATACATTAATACTATAAGGATTATAAATATACTATTAAGGTAAGTATACCTTACTTATCCTTGAGGAAGAGTAGATAGTTTTTTCACGGAATATAGGGGTTTAAGTATATGGGTAGTGGATGGATGTAACCAGATTATATCTTCATAAATAAAAGTCACTTTCAAAATATAATAGAGGGAAATCTGAGTATATATCTATTATAAATATATATATATAGTATTACGTAATATATAATATTATATAATATAGAATTTTTATATTTTAAGTTATTGATAATATAGTTAGTATTTAGCTTATGTAAACTGATATTTATATGAAATATATAATGATTGTAGTAATATATATTATATATGAGATTATATTATATGATGAGTATAGTAGATAGGTAAGCTGTGTATGAGTAGTAAAAGCATTAAACCTAATCTATTATTACGGACAATATATACTATGAGCCCAACAAATTATAATTAAACTAAGATATATATAATAATGGATTAATATATACTAGATATATATATTAATATAATAGCATATACTATTATATATATAGGATATATATTGGTAAAGTTATAAGGTATATACGATATCAATATCATATTAGTGTATATATTAGATGGTATAATATATATATACGTGTAAGCTATATAGCTATGATAATATAATAATTTGATGAGAAAGCCGGAAGCTAACTTTAATGTCATATATTAATATATTAGAGTATATTATTCTTTATTAGCTAGTAGGATATATTCGGGCTAATACGAGTAATGATATAGTGAGTATTATATAATATATTAAGTATATAATAAGGTATATAGGGATAATATATTGCACGGTGTCATAATCATAGTATTAGTATATAGTAGTATATTATTTTATTTATGATATGTTAAAGTATATAAATATAGATATATATAGTATGGAGAGATAGGATTGATATACTATATTTAGTAATAATATATACTAATATTTATAAGCAAAAATTGAGATTTATATATATATAAATCTGACACATATATATGATCGTATATTATATTATAGTAATATGAAATGATACTTATAATTTTATGAGATGCAATTATATATATATAATAAATATTATGTAATATGTATAAGATTAATATAAGAGAAATGATAGATAGAGTACCGTACTATACTACTATATATAATATAGTATATATAATATATATAATATATGAGTATTATGAATATTGATATTGGGTATTAAGACTTATATATATTTAGAAATATAATATATAATATAATATATATATATAATATATATATATAATAGTTTGATAGATTTGTATAAATAAAAATGAAATTCAGTAAATTATTAATTTAGTATAAATATGTGAGGGTTAAGATATATGTATATTGATATATATATATATTGTAAATCATATATATAAGGCCAACGTTTACTATACTAGAAGTAGGATTGGCATAGCAATAACGACGGAGAGCATACTATATATACTACTATGATAATATATATAGTAAATACTATTATAATAGGTAATTAATTATTATATTAAAATATAGTATTAATACAAATCTCGGTTAGAATGTAATAATAGAGTATAGTATAAACAGGTAAGACTTAGTATATTGAGAGATATTACATTAATCATAGTGATAGTAGGAACTGTAGAAAATATTTAAGATAGAGGTGAATAATAATAAGGTATTATTATAATTGATATATGTTGGATATATATATATATTATATATATAATGTAAATAGTTATATATATCTATATATATATAGTATATATATCATATAGTATATTTAATATATATAATATATATAGTAATTATATATATATATATATAGTATATATTACATTTATGTATTACGTAGGCAAGGAATATAATTTCGCTGGTTAATAATATTTATTGAGCTATATTATATATATTCCGAAAAGTAAGTATATATATTAATAGCGGCTTATATCGAGAGATATAGTTTCTGACAGTAGGTGGCAGTGATAGCGGTAATATATATATATACTATTGAATATTAGTATAGTATAGCTTGAAATAACCACAAAGGGGGAAAGTTATGTTGCTAATATATATATATTATATGACTACTTTATTATTAATGACTATTATATATATATAATAATAGGCTGACTATATAGTATTAATATATATATTAATATATATATATATATAGCATATAAGTTTATTATTATGATTAGTTATCAAAACTCAAACGTAATGTTTACAGTGAAGTGAGTTGAGTATATATATATAATATAACAAACCACCATCTACTTTATTTTTCATACATCATTATATATTAAACCTAAACTGGTATAAAACATTTTAAATTTACTTATATATCTATGTTCATAATTATTACAATGATCTCCTTCTTAAGGTTCCGACGCAATTTTCGGGAAAATACAAATTTGCTAAGTCCGACCTCGTTGCAGGGAACTATTCGAAAAAAGGAGGCTCTTTTGAAATTCACGAAAGAAGAGTTGTATTCTAGCGTTTTATTTGGGCTATAGAACGACATCCACGTGCAAAAGCACCTCGAAACTTGAATGAAAGGTATGAATACATGTTATGTTAAAAATTTATATAAGTAGGTAAAGTTTGAAAGAATTATTATTATTAACCAAATATGATCTTTTTGCCGTCCACAAGAGTTCAAAGAACTACTAGGTTAATGTATTTTTCAAAACATATAGATTATTAAAAATGGCGAAAATAAAATTATCACTAAATTTTAAATTTATATATAGTAAAAATATTGTATGAGGATTTAAATATAGAAATTCATTTTACATATATCTTAGAATCTATATATAAATTTGTAGTATAGATAGTATTATTATACTAAAGGGGAGGCAATAAAGGACTATAAGATCCTATACATTATAATGGAATCATATATAATTATCATGAATTGTGGATCATTGACATTGTGGTCTGAACCCATGAATACACACAAACAAAAAGAGTCTATGGATAGCCGTACCACCCACCTGATGCTAGTCCACAAGTCAAGATCTCCCCACCGAGATTGAAATCACGCTAAAATTCATACGCAAAGATCTGATCACGCTCACTGGACTGCGTTAACATACACACTCGTAAAATGCTTCTAATAGTCTCTTTCTTTAGCTAAATTAAAAGTTCGTTCTTTCCATCATTAATAAAACGGATCCATAACCCCCATCATATATGGGACCATGCGAAGTACTAGTTCCACCTGAGAGTGGCCAGCAGCGTCATACAAGGAGCGATATCGAAAGACCTTCCCCAGTGAGACGCACTGTGTATAGACAACACACTTACGATCTTTCATCTTGATCATACAATCTAGAGACGACGTCTCTATCCTAGAGCGCAGAGTGGAGCGTGCTGCCGGTCCTCAGCCTAACTATTCAACTGAAGAGAGAGTAACATGTGTTATGCGCGTGGCGATGTTGTATGGGAACAAGGACGGCTGCGTATGCGCACTCTACCGCATGCTTGATCGCCACACAGCAGTCTACGCGCTCGAGAAGAATACACACGACACAATTCATCACTGAACACATCACGTCTTCTAACTTACTGCAACGATAGGTATTACATCTAGTCAGTCAATCTAGAGAAAGAGCTACTATCACCCGAGCGCAGAGACCCCTTCATAAAGTAAACTATATTTTTTATATAAAAAAGGGTTCATTATATATAAATTATATGAAATGAAACAATACTACTAAAAATCATCAATATGATATCTATATATAAAGAAAAAACATATCGTTGGAGAATGCGGCAGTTGCGTGAACGTGCAGCGAAAGAGTTGAGAAAGACTAGAAATATTACTGAATGACACAGAGTATATAATTTACCCTAATAATCCTTACCATATAACTAAAATCAATATAGCTAGGTATATACTTAGACGCTACGAACTTGACTAACAAATCTAAGCAGAATGGGATAAAACAATTAACAGGACATGATATATTATGGTATATAAAAACTCTATACATAATAGTTGACCAGATAGTATTAATACTAAACCATGCAGACATGTGGAAGATTCTTAGAAATTTTACAAAATCGTATAAAGAATATTCAGTTCTTGAAGATGAGGGAATAGTTAATGTTAAAGTGGGAGGATTTGGATAATATATGAGAACCTTTTAGGTGTTATGCACATTAAGTAGGAAAATGACGACGGTGGTAGTGTCCAGTTGGAGACAATCGATGAAGATACGGTATGGCAACGGCAAAATTTGCATATGGAAGGGTCCCGTGACTTTGTGGCTGTGAGTGATATTGGTGTGGTCTATACGGAGGCGCGCGAGTATTAAACTCGTCAGTAAACACTGGAATAAATATACCGTGAACTGCGGAATGATGCCTTTAGCAAGGCAACGGTGTGGTTCGATTTGGAGAGAGGTCAGGACCAGGCAAATAGTGGGAGTAGGAGATAGCCAAGGTGTATACCCTTCATCATAAGAGAACGGCAGCACCTTATGCAAAGGGATGTTGATGTTTGCGAATGGCCAGTAAGGAGGATTCCAAGATATATCTTGCAGAATCTGTTAGAGCAGACGGCAGCACCTTTTGCAAAGGGATGTTGAAAAAGTTAAAGAAGTTATAAACTATTTTCAAATTGCCAGTAAAGAGGATTCTGAGGTATCTCGCGTAGAATCTGTGTTAGAGCAGATAGTATTAGTGTTTGAAAGAGAAGATAATTGTGCAGCTGATGTATTCAATTCGAAGAGAGAGTGTCATCACATCGGATTCAACTTCAAGGCTTACATGAGACGATCGGAAACCTCCAGTGGAGATACGGATTGCTTCGGTTTGAATGGTATCTAACACATGTAGTAGAGTTGGGGAGACCTGACCATATACTGTACTACGCAGCCATAGACTTGTGATTCGCGCCCCAAGAGTTTGAGGTGAGATGACGTAATAGGTCAAGCACGCGATGACAAGTCGTTTTCGGGAGTTTAATGCTCTTAGAGTTCCTTTTTTCCTGAATAGTACCGATGAGGTTTTGCTGGGTGAGATATGGAAGCCATTGGAATTACCCTATTGTAAATTATTCTCAATAACTAGTTGAAATTGCCTTTCAAGAAATGGCAGATTGGGACCGGCAATATACAGAGCGAGGTCATCAACATAGAGAGAAAAATTGACCGTCGCTGGGATAGAAGTAAAGATTTCATTGAACTCGAAAGCAAATAATAATACACTTAGAACACTGCCCTGCGGAATGCCTTCATTCAGAGTAAAGTGGCGTGATAGAACAGAAGAACACTGGACCTGGATGGATCTGTCTGACACAATGCATTTAGTAAAGAGAGGGAGCTGTCATCGGAAACCAGGCGAGTGGAGTTTAAAAAGAACCCCAGTTCTCCACGTTGCGTAAGCTTTTTCAAAATCAAATTAGACACCAAGAACTATCCCACCAGTTGAGAAGGCTTCCCAGATTTCATAATCCAGTTTTAACAAGGGATTTGTGGTCTAACGATTTTTGCGGAAACCAAACTGGAAGTTTGAAAAAGCTTGAATACTGTCCAGAACAGGATGAAGATGGCCGAAACCATTTTCTCCATTAATTTACAAGTATGGCAGGTCAGCGAAATTGGTGTTTAACTGTCCGCCAACTTCGGATCTTTCCTAGGTTTGGGAATAGGGATTACAAAGCTATAGTTCAAATAAATGAAAAAGAGGATTCGATCTAGATTCTTTTATACAGATCCAGCAAGAATGCTGATGCAGAGGAGTGAATAGTAAATATGCCAAAGTATCATGTACAAAATTATGTCTGGGCCAAGGGCATCGTCTTTGCTGTTCGCTAATGCTGTTTGATACTCTGCAAATGTAAAAAGACAGCTATAGATAGGATCTTCCCCTTTCGCTGTGAAAGAGTGGCGGAGCAGTGACAATTCTAAATTTTTGAAAGGTTTCAGGTTAGCGGAAAGAGCTGGAGTGGCTAGCAAAATTTAAACCTAATGCATACCTAATGCATCTGCAACAGCTGCAGGAGCAGAGATCGTATCGGTTATATCAAGCCCATAACGGAGGACTGCGGGTAAAGAGTTGCTGGAGCGGCGAGATATTTTCTGTGAAACTTTCCACACTGAAGAAAGGGGGTTGGGGAGTTGACAGTAGAAGTATTAGTTTGTAAATATTGTTTACTTGTTTGGCGATTAATTCGAAAAGATCTCGCCGCAACTGCTTTAAAATTAATCATGTTTAGGGTGGTGCGGGTCCTCTTGTATTGCCTGTAGAGTTGTTTCTTCTCTTCGCTAGCTTGTGAACACTTTTGGGACCACCAATGGTTTGCTGAGCGCCTACCTGCGGAAGACCGCGGAATGCAAGCTTCCGATGCTGTGAAGATAACTTTTTGGAAGAGGTTAACGGCATCATCAATAGTCGGAAACCGCTTATTGAAGGGAGAAAGTGGGATAGCTGTGGCCTGATAAAAAGGAGCCAATTCCAGTCTGTCATAACGCCAGTTGGAATTGGGTTTTATCATTCTTCTCGGTGCAAGTTCATCTAAGGCTATTGGGTAATAGTAACTGCAGTATAAATAATCAAAGCGGGACCAGGTAAGGCGATCCATAAGAGAATGAAAACAAATTGGAATATCAATAGAGGAAAAAGAGTGTGAAACCAAACGTTCATTTTTAAGGAGTTCTGTGTTAAGATATCCCAGGGAAAAGAAAGTTAGAAAAGTTACAAGGATCTTAGAATTAGACGCAGTGACGGAGTCTCCCCATAAGGGGTGGCGAAGTTTGAAGTCTCCTAGTATAACAACCGGAATACGGATCTGCTTAAAAGGATCAGCTAAGTCGACCTTAGTAAATTCACTACTCTGAGCAAAATAGATCTAGCGGACAGGAACGGAGGTGGATAGATGAATTCGTGCTGCCACTGCCTGAAGTCTAGTTTGAAGAGGGACTAGAGAATAGGGGGACAGATTAATGAACGAGTATTCTTGCACCTTCCCTATCATTGTCATCTCTTTCTATAGAGGTTAGCGGTGATTTAATTCCGACGGTTGGAAGAAGTCGCGATGATACAGTCGAAGTTCCTGCAAACATATGCACTTTGGTGCACATATGTTTATTAGTTGAACAAATTCTTCAAAATTGGAGTAGTAGCATCGATAATTCCATTGAAGGAAGGTAACCATGCTACGTTGTTATAAATGTTATGAGGATGATCTATTGTCTCTATGGCTAGGGGTGATGTTGGAAGTGGATTCAGATAGGGAGGAAATCCTGAGGCGTGGGTCTCGATGAGGAGGAGCAACAAATCCTGGAGGTAAAGAATAATTTTACAATAGAGATTTGGGTTGTACGACCGGTTTTAGGGGGTTAGTTTTCAGTGGCATTTGGTAGAGGGGATAAGCCATGAATGCGAGATAAATTGAGTTCAACCAAGTTCATCTTATGGAATGGATTTGGTTGGTCGTTGGAAGAGCAAGCAAAATGCTCATGTTTAGGAATGGAAGCAATATCAGCATCTGTCAAGCAAGCAGATTCAGAAATGGGTAAAGAATACGGGAATGTTTCCATAGAGGCAGTGTAAGAAAGCGACACCGTAAAAATTTTACTTTTTTGCAAAGAAGTTAGGGTTATAATATTGGGATTCAATACGGGATCCGTTGAGTAACAGAGGTCTGATGCTAGAGACTTTGTCGGTGAGCCATCAGGTGGGTGATTTTAGATAACTGGACAATTTGGGTTAAGATTTTAAGATTTGGGAAACCTATGTGTCCCGTTTCGTGCCACCATCAGATTTAGAAAGCTTGGAGTGCCTTCGGTGTTTGCGTTGAAAGGTTTTTCCAGTCAACTCTCTTGGAAGCGCAAGAAGCATTAGAGAGAGTGGGTCGTCACATCAGGCTTCATTTGGTAACTATGATCCATTTCATCAGCTAAGGCATAGAATCCTTTAGGAAGTGTTGAGGTAGGAAATTCGGAAGAAGAGTTATGGAGATTTGGTTGGTGGGTTGTTCAATAGCTGTGATTGTTTGGGTACAATCTGCTGAAGTCGCTGCTTTTGTCTCAGAAATAGACTTATGACGAGGTCTCTTCTGAGTTACATTTTTACATCTGGGGTCAATGTGTTTTGTTTAAGAAATTCGTATGTTTTGTATTTTAGATAATAATCTTTAGTTTGGTGAGTAATCTTTTCTTTGTGTTTAGGAACATAATTTTCAAGAAGTTGACTATGGGTGGAAGACTCATTAGAGGATAAAGATGCAGGCCAATGACATGAGCTTAGCGAACTCATCGTGATGGTATAGGACAGAGTGTCTTGGCAGGAAATGCTGTCCAAGCATTGTGATGGATGTTCCAACTTAATTTCATTATTGATTTGTAGAAAACTTGTACTCGAAGTAGAGTTGTTGATGGCATTTTGAACTGAAGATTGGATCAAGGGCTGCTTTTGGATCATTTGAGAAGTCTGTAGTATAGGCAATGAAGACGGGCAGGTTGCAGTAACTGGAATGGAGTTGTATCGGTGGATTGCAAATGACAGAATTGCAAGCGACAATATTGTAAAATCTGAGATTAGGGCAGAGAGGAAAACAATAAAAATCAAACTATTTGATGGTAATAAATTAAAAAGTGATTAAGATGATTTGTGAAGTATTGCTAGCTTTGATTAGTTATAATTAATTTGCTAAATTTGCTAATTTGTTAATCGTAACAAAGTATAATTTTTTGGTACCAATATAACTAACCTAACAACGTCTATTATTTTTTATAATATTAGACACAACGTCTATTATTTTTGGTAACAACGTAATTAACTTTAATATTATTTGTTAATTTGTTAAATGTAGCAGCGTCTATTTTTTTCTTGGGAACAAAATAATTGACATAACAACGTCTATTTTTTTTTCTTGGTAACAAAATAATTGATGTAACGTCTATTATTTGTTAATTTGTTAAACGTAACAACGTCTATTTTTTTTTGGTAACAACGCAATTAAAAAACTTCTATTCTTCTACTATACATTAACTTCATTTATATTGTTAATTGGTTAAATGTAACAACATCTATTTTTTTTTGGTAACAAAGTAATTAACGTAAAATCGTGTATTATTTGTTAATTTGTTAAACATAGCATAGACTATTTTTTGTAACAACGTTAATAGCGCAACAGCGTCAATTATTATTTAATTTATTAAACGTAACAACGTCTATTTTCATGTCCTAGACGTTATCTTACTATTTTCAACAATTATACTCTTTTAAACTGATCTACATAAACATTTTATCTTTGTGGCAACACTTTCCTCTTTTTTTTTATTATTTTATTGACTTAAGAATTTAAATTTTCCATTGATCTTCTTTGGTTGTACCATCCTTTTATCTTTCTTCTCCTTCTTCTTTCGCGCGTCATGGGTCTCTTCTCTCCTGGACTATATACTCTCTTTCATCTCTCTCATACTACTCTCAATCCTCTTCGTTCACTTTAGTGTCCACCAGAACGGATCAGGAAAAAATTTAGAAATAATGATGTACTTAGATAAAATTAATTTATATCAATGATTTTGACATAGACAGATATTTAAGTTTTTTATCTCCTCATATATATATAGTAATATAATATACAAAATATATCATTGATGAGGTGTTGAGTATAAATAGAGGTCAGAATTATTGATATTTATTGAAGCAAAATTTATTAGACAAATAATATCAGTAAAATTTTTTAACATACTTGTAAATCTTTATTTAAAAAAGTATTTTTTGGTGGTCACATCTTAAACATTAATAAACAGTTAAATAAATTAATATCTAACTATTAAAAATGGATAATAGTAATATATATATATCAGTCATTTAACTTATTAATATAAACCACTATATATTACCCTACATATATATGTAATATATATAAATAATTTAATAATATTTATTATATTATAGATATATATATATATTAATATATCTATCTATTATTAACATATATATTTATAATATATTAATATTACTATTTTTATATATTATATATCTTATATATTTATATATTATATACATTATATATATATATAATATATATACGATAAACAAAAATGTAAAACAGTGACTTTACAAAAGAGAGAGGCAACTCCTACACTCGTGCACAGCAAGAGTTAACATTACAGAAACGATCTATTATATTTGTAAAAATTTATAATATAATTAAGGATATAAAAATTTTCTTATTTTATTTGAAATTATTAGACGATAATTAAATCTATACACAAGAAATATGCTCAAACATTAAAACGAAAATATTAGATTAATATTTAAACTACCCCTATTAATAATTGCTATTTAATCATTTAAATGGCAGCATCTATTCTGCTAAAATTGATATTAGAGGAGATGGAAGGTGTTGAGAATTCTGAATCATTGCAGTACAAAATTTAATTTTGTTTAGACGATTCTTATCTAATATACACTTGACCAACTATCCATTGATCGGAAACACATACTCGCCTTAATAACAAATATAATTTAATTTAATTAAGTAAATAAATATATTTTAAAAATAACTAAACATACTATACAATAATGGAAGAGGTCATTTCACTATTTATTCATTATTAATAATCTAAATTATTATATAAATACTTAATGTGTAACATTTAACCAACCCAATCAAAGAAACGTATTCTTTAGAAACATAACAAAACTTATTAGGCAGGAATGTAATCACAGCTCAATATACATAAATATTAATATACTATCTAAGGATGCAATACCTATTATATATATTAAAATAATTATTAAAATATATTTAAACTTCAATTCGAATATCTGCCAATTCTATCAAAAATCAAAAAACATCAGAAATAATTCAAAAACTATAAATCCTATTAATTAAATATTCCTGTATATATACATATTTTATGGGAATAAATAGGTATTTATATACGTTAGATAAGTAATTAAATAGGTTATACTTTCCGGTATTACAATATATATTCTTTATACGAGAGGATGCAAAGGTGAAGATGATTAGAAGAGAGAGAGCAACGGCAGGGATATAAAAGTTTTACTTTTTTCGGATGTATGCAACGGAATTATAAGGTATACATATGGCGTTATATTTCTTCTAAACGACTAGTTACGATACTATAATAATATTAATCATAATATAACATACATATATACCTATAATTTGCTTAATTATAAAAATAATATAATAATTTATTATAAACTACTATAATTATAGATACTTATTATCTATATATTAACTATCACAAATACTATTATAATAATATACATATATATTATATATTATACATAAGTAACAAAACCATTAAATATATAATCACAAGATCATAAACCTTGCTTCTGTGACAAGAAATAAAAGGAGATGTTATTAATTATCTACATAACTCATACCAACTCATCGTTTTTATGCTCATTAAGAACTTAGGACTTTTTCATTTCAAACGTATATAGAAAAGTAAATTTAAATGATTAGAAAGGTTTGAAAACATCTTTAATCTTCCCTATTAACTGAGAGATAGTCCATGTCGACTTCGCGTACGCAACTTTCGGACATGTGCGTCTTCTTATTACTTACTTAATTTTCTCTTTGAACATTTATTGATCTTTGCTACTTACGTACAATTTCAGGTGATTTTTTTGCTGAGTGGGCGATGGGAATATCGGAAAGGGCTATCGTTGAGTTTAGGCTTAAACCGCAAAGCTTTTATAGTGTCTAGCTTCCACATCTTTCTGTATCTGTCTTTCTTTAATGTTGTCTTTTCTCCGATTTCTATCCTGACTCCTATTATAGAAGCTGTTGTATGTTGGACCCAACGTTCGATCTTTAACATCTGTAATAGTGGATGTTTTCAAGGGTTTTCTAGTTCATAATCATTAAACTAATCTTATTTTTAACTTATTCATCAAGTGTCTCATTCCGTCATTTCTTCTTCGTTGCATATATTATCAAAAATTTGGCTGACAAAGCTTGGCTTATTTATCTTACTATACACTATACAATTTATTTGAAGAACTCTCATTCAGTACATTAAATATTGATATAAAGAGATGAAGCTTAGATGAAAGGTCTGCTGGTAGTCTAACTTGATACTTTTCTCTTCTTCTTTTCTGATAAAAGAATGTGACTACCTAATATCTCGAAAAATTAAATAATGGACACGTGGAACAATAAGTCGAAATAAACAATTCCAATAAGGGTGATATGGGTTTTGACATCTCTCTTTAAATACCTTATCTCGTCTCCATCGACACCGCAACACTTTAACATATATGGATACAGGGTATAGTGGAATAAATACACCTATTTAATCTGATTAGCATTATCTAAATATATAATTATATTATAATATATATATATATTTTAATTATATATATATATATATATTAATATATATATATATTATATATTTAATTAATATTATATATATATTATTATATTATTAATATTATATATTATATATATTATTAAATTAATATATTATTAATATTAATATATTAATATATATATATACATATATATATTATCTATTAAATATATTATATATATATATATATAATTAATATATATATATAATATATATTAATATTTAATTTAATAAATAATAATAATATATATAAGTTAATATATTAATTTATATGCAATGTAATATATATATATATATGTTATTAATAATATAATTTTAATTAATAATAATTAATATATATATAATATTTAGATATATAAAATTATTATTAACTTCTAGCCAGCTAATGACCATAATTTAGATTCATTCTTCAATGATCATTTTAACTTCGTTAATGTTTCTTCGTAAAAATGGCTGCTTGATATTTTAAACTTTGCTAATATTATGTTTGAGTTCTAGAAAACTCTTCCTAGCCAGGATGGCCAAATTTATCTAAAATTTGTCGCTGAAGTTTTTATATGATTATTATTACAAACCTAGTATGCCTGACACTGATAATATATATTAGGACGTTGTCTTTCTTTGTATGTGAACTAGGCCTTCATTTCTGAGGTAGTTTATCCACATATAAACAGCAATTTGATAAGATATGGGTATTTATGCAATTCTTCTTCAACTCTCTTGCATTACTCTAACATAAGCATTCCAATCTTTTTATTTATATGTCAAATTTAAGTAACACTTCTATACTTATTATTAAAACAATGGAACTGCTTTTTATGAAATTAATTATCTAATCGTTCGCCTCATATACTTGGGGCTCGGTGAAGTGCGCAGTCTCAATAGGTGGGCAATACTTGTTGGACTAGGGCAGTCATCGCTACAGGTTCCGGTTCCTATTTCGTCTTTATATATATTATATATATATGTAAATCTCTTTCCAACTCACAGACCTCAACTTCAGAGACTACATGTTTATCAGAACTACCTACTTCTATATTATATATTATATATATTATAATATATATATATATATATAATATGTATTTATTGTTTTATTTATATATTAGTATATTATATATATTCATAGATTTCTCATAATATTATACATAATATTATTTGTATTATATTATTATTAATTATAATATATTATATATATATAATATAATTATATAATATAAATTATATATAATAATTATATAATTAATATATATTAATATTATATATATATTATATATATATATATATATATATATATTATAATATATTATATATTTTATAATAATATATATATTATATATATATATATATATATAATTTATATATATTATATATATATATATATATATATATTTATATATATATATATATATATATATATACGCACAAAAGGTGAGAGATAATCTGACTATAATCCTTAACTGCTATAAATGACATGCTTTTTAGGAAATACTTTTTCGAACTGTGTTTTGTGATTGAGTTTATATTGAGTTAACCCTTAGGAACCTATATTTTACTTCTATTTTTTTTCAAGGTAAGAGTTTATTATAGACTGATTTACGAACTTTGTTATTGATTCAGTAAGTCGGTTCACTACTAGTGTTCGATTGAAAATTGATTTTTCATGAGCTATAAGTATCGATTCATTATCTTAAATTTTAGCTATATATTATATATTTATATATATATATATAATATATATATTTATAATTATGATATATACTGTCAAGGTACTATATTTATACGAAGTATATAAATAATGGGCATATATACAATTAGGCATTGTAATATAATAAAATAAACATTTTAAATATTTAATAGTCATTATAAGGTAGAAAGACATCCAAGGCCAATTTTGGATTTTATCAAAAAATTTCAACTCACGAGTGTGCTGTAAATAATATAACGTATATTATAAAAATAAAAAATTATATTTTATATTACTAATATATATTTATTAATACTGCATTCTTCCTTTTAGTTAAATTAATAGTAATATATATATATATATAGGTCTGGAGTATAGCGGGCTATAATATTCACTTAATCATAAATACCTATTCAATATATTATTCTGCAGGTAGGACGTATATATAAGAGTACTAAGTAGTTATAATAATAATAAGTGATATTTTTTAATTTCTCATTGAGTGAAATATATTATTTAATAAATATATTCTCATTATTAATTTATCTATTTATTTAGGTTTAGGCCTTGAGCCTAGACGTAGAGTTGTGAACTATATAGTAGGGGAGACTGAATCTAACCCCTTTATAGTTATATTATATAATTATATAATATATAATATATATATATTATTATATAATATATATATATTGCATAATATATATATAATCTAATTATATAATATAATATAATATATTATATATAGTATATATATACCTCACTTCGGTATTTTGTACCGAGAAACCCTGATATATGTTCTATACTTATGTGCTATATACTACTTTTGGGTATATATATTTCTTTTATTAGTTAATATATTTTAAAAATAAAAAAAAAATATTAGGTATTAATATTATTATATAATATATTCATATTTTTTGAACTATTCCTCCGTGAGTTAGAACTGTATATATAAGATAGTTTATATCTCGTTATTACTTAATAAATAATAAATATAATTGAATATAAATTATATATCAGACATATATAAGTATAAGTATATAATTTTTATTATATTATTTATATGTGTATAGACCGTTAGATTTCTTGTTTCTTTATCTATATATAATGATATATATATATATTATTTATATATTATAATATATTCACAACTAGTTTTATATATATATATCTATAATAATTTTTTTCACAAGCGTTAATTTTTTATATTATATATTATCATGATTTTAATAAATAAATGTATATATATTTACTGTTGGCACTAATTAAATAAAATTATTTATATTATTTTTTCATTATATACTGTAGTTAACTGTTATATCGGAAAGTTAAACCATGTTTTGATATTACATATGTATATGCATGTGAATTTAATAGGCAAAGATATGCAAAGCATTTAACATAATATATATATATAATATATATAATATATATATAATTTTATATTATAATAATTGTATTAATATTAATATAATATATATTTATATATATAAATATATATATATATATTAATATATATATATATATATTAATATATATTATATATATATATATTATATTATATATTTTAATATATATATTATATATTATATTATATATATATATATATATATAATTAATATATTAATATATAATATATATTATATAATAAATTAAAATGTGAAGTATTAATTATTATAAACTCTGTAATGTATATGTAATTATATGATATATAATTTATATATAATATATATGTGAAGTATATGCCCATAATTATTATAAAGTATGAGTATAGAATTCTGATTAATTAGACTTACCTATCATTATTACGTTTATATGATTATAAAAATAATTACTAAAATTTTAATAATTAATGATTGCTTTTATAATATATAATGTTAATTATTAAATAAGTGAATTAATATATTAATATAATTAAATAATAATATATAATGAATAATATATATAGTAATATATTATTATATATAAGTATAGTAATTAATAATTTAGATAATAATATAATATATAATACTCTTATAATCATACTATAACATAATATACTCATATATAAGAATAATTAAATGATATAGTAGATATTAATAATTCATTGTAATCTATATAAATACTTTATATAATAATTATTATATATAAATATATTAAATAATAATTTATAATTAATGTATAATATATATAATAATTAATATTAAATATATATATATAATAAATTATAAATTATATATATTATATTAATATTATATATAATTATATATATATATTATATAAAATATATATATAATATAAATATTATATTATATAGTATATAACACTTCAAATAGTAAGGTTTCCATATTTAGAATTAATACATATTTATTTATGTATAAGAGAATAAATCTATATATTGCATGGTTAAATACATTTAGAAAGGTTAGAAAGTCGTTATTATAATAGTTTTTTTATAACTTATATTTACATTACTTTATCAATAAAGTGTATATAAGTCATAAAGTGGGGAACTTATAATGATCTATTATATATTTTGTATATATATAAATCTCTATGTAATTCTTATATATTGTCTACTAAATATATACTATAATCTATATAAATTACTTAAATTATAATAATTAATCTTTGATACATATATATCATTTTATTATAATTTTATCATTATTTAATCAATTATTATTTATAATATTTCGATAAGTATTCTAGTAAAGTTATATTTTTAGATAATATACTGAAATAATATATTTAAAGTACCTAGTATATATTGATCATTTATATATATATTATATAGTAAGATCAAAATTTTGCTCATAATTAATAGTAGGATGATAATGAAGCTGTAAGCAATTTAAAAGTAATGAATATAGGTGATACTGGGCGTCAGGTATGATATAGTATAATATAGTGTAATATAGTGTAATATAAATATAGTTGATCATGGTCTTAATAAATCTTACTTGAAAAATTGAATGCATTTATGATACTATTTATGACAAAAACTATAAAAAAAATAATATTGATGAGCGATGTCCCTCAAGGGAATTGCTTCGACTCTCTGATATTTATAATTTATTCAAAAGCTTTATCTTGTTGGATCCCTGATATAGATCATATTATGTATACAGATGAGACAGAGGATATAATAAATTTTTCATCCTATAAGTCTTAATTTCTTAATTATTGTATTTTAATTGACTTTTGACTTCTTATCTAGATCTTTTTTTATTTCATTTAATAATTATGGCGAAGCATTATACAGTGATTTTTGGATTACCAATAAAAGAAAAACTTGCGAAAATTATTTCTGAGAAGATAAAAGATAATCTTTTAATGAGGAAACAGAATGTATTAATCCTTATCATGTATAGGTTATATATATTATCAGATAATAATATATATATATATATATATATATTATATATATATATATATATATATAAATTTTATATAATAAAAAATAAATTAAAATTTTTTCTACTTTAATACAAACATATTATATATATATATATATATTATATATATATATATATATATATTAATTATATTATATATATATATATATATATAATATATTATTATATATATATATTATTTATATATATAGTATTAAATATATGTAATTTATATATTTATATATATAGTATTATATTATATATATATATAATATATATAATATAATATATATATATATATATATTAATATAATATATATTATATAATATATATATATATATATATATAATATTGTAATTAATAATATTATTATATAATAATATATATATATATATATATATAATATATATATATTATATTATATATAATTAATTATTATTATTAAATTTGAAACGAAAATGCGCTTTGTTGAAGTCTGGATCTTAAGAAAAGCTATTAAATTTTTCTTGTTATGATATCGTAGGAATTGCTGAATGAATTAAATACTAAATTTTTAAATTATGAATAAATAGTTGTCATTAAACCTCCAATATCTCATTTAACTGTTGTATTATTTTTTAGAATTTCATTCCAGATTTCCATCCAATCTCCGCATTTAACTTAGTATTTATACCTTTCGCCAATTAAATTTTTTTTTGTTCTTTCCATTCAACTCATGCTCCTTGATGCTGCGGAAGACTGGAGGTGAGAGTTGAAAACTTTCAAGGCAACATCTAGACTAATTATTAAATTAAAGACAATAGAATCGGGTTTCTTTAGGGAACAATTATTTTTTATTTTTTATAATAGGAGAAAACTGCGATTTTTTGACAAAATATTATGCAAGATTTATATCTTTTCATAAAAATTAGTATAATACCATTTGTACCTAGATAAACCTTAACTCTTGTTACTTAATTTTTAATATTAAAGTATTATTACGCATATGAATTAGGTTTTACACGTCTTCACTTTCGTTCTATCTACAGGTCAACGGAGCATGAGTATGGAAGAAAAACAGATTTTATTTTTAATATTGTTTTCACATATTTCTCTCAAATCATTTGGCAGTAAGTCACCACCTAATTGTCAAGCTTTTAGCAGTTTGTGGTTTAAATATATAACTCAAGTGAATTGAATACCAGTAGAAGAGCTAAACATTACTATACAGGGGTTTCTTAGATTGTTTTTATTTTATAAGAAGGATAAATATAACCAATCAGAGTATTTAAAGATTGTGTTGCATAATGCTTAGAAAACTTTATATAGAGTGTGAAAAAAAATTTAGGCAAATGGGAAACACAGATTGACAAGTAAGGTCAAAGCAAAAAAGTATAAGAAACATTATTCAAGTTTCAACTTTTGATAACACTAGGTTTTGACGATTGCTCATCAGGATAAATGGACTGGGAAGTAAAATTTATTTGGGTTAAAGTCTCACAATTAGTTAGCCCAGAGAGAGTGTTTAATATAAAACCGCTCAATTGAACTACATCATTATCCAACTAATTAAAAATTTGCAAAAACTACCGCCCTGTTCGAAGACGATGTCTGATGATGCTCACTTTCCTTATTTTCCACGAATAGGTGATAAAACGCTCAATCGGTAGTGTTGTTCGGAGTTATATTACAATCCTACAATATTATCTGGAGAGTTTCTTGAATATGATTACTTATCAATACTGGTATTACTATGACTGAATTGGGATATTCGTTTACTATAAAATCAGTTTTGGCATTTCCTATTTATTTTATGTTTACCTTGACCTAATCATGCTAAAAGTATTGTATTTGATTAATTTATCTTACTCTTGAAAGATATCAATCAAAGCTATTAAGCTGTATAATAAATCAAAATAGCGAATTTTAACATTATGATTTCTCGATATATGTGAAGAAATTTGCCTTCTAGCTGTCGTCTTTAATGCTCATAATGGATTACATTTGATTATAGTTATAACTATTATATGTATTTTATTATCGTTGCTATATATTTTTCATTTTATTTTAGAGTTTATTTTATTTGGAAAATTAATTAAATTAAATTAATTCAATTAATTGCATAAATTTAAAAATTTATAGTCATTTATATATTCAAAATACAGTATCTTTGGATTTGTTATTATTTTTCTTGCCTTTTCTTTCTTATGGTTCAAATTTATTTCTAAATGTCTAATATTGTTTTTATGTTGTGTTTTATCCAAAATGAATAATCAATGATAATTATATGAAGCTACAATATCATAACATGATTCTAATAGTTATTAATTATTATGATATTCATTTATTGATACTATTAATTTCAACAGATCAATAGATCTAATAGTTTCAATAAGTATATATATTTTATTGGAAGTCTGTGGAAGGTGGTATGAGGGGTTGGTGATTGTGTTCTTTTATGATTTGTATTCTGGTTTACTGACTTTACAAGTATCAGTAAAATATGATACCTGTTCACTGGGTATGTGGGATTTCTTCTTATATGTCGGGGACGGTTTTTGGACTTAGATTTTTGGTGTATTAGTGTCACCATATTGAGGATAGAAAGCTCTTGTGTAGAGTGTGCATTATTCCGTTGGGCGGACTATTCACTCGCGACTTAGTTTTAGCGCTAGAAGTGTTATGACCTGGAAATATCTTGGTAATCATAGTTACATTCTATGTTATGCGGGTGAAAATTCTGATGCTCACGCGGGCTTTAGCATATATTCGCTCTCGAGTCCAGTAAGACTCAATCGACTTAGGTGAGTTATGCATAATTTTTTTTGCTAAAATAATAGCCATGTTTAATCGGCAGGCAAATTAACTTGGCTATCGCTAGTATAGGAGAATATGATTTAGACAATAGCTGGGTGATACTAAGATTGCTGCGTTTGTGTAGGTTTTATTTGTTCTTTTGCTCTAGTTATCTTTTTTTCTGTTAGATTTTATTTTAAGTTAATTAGATAAAGTAATTATTTTGTTAAATTTATATTAGTGTAGCTGACATATTTGTATTTTCCTAGTGAGTGAACTCTATTAGGTTAACGCGCGTGGTCTGCCGTTGACAATAGTATACCTTTTCTTTGTAGGTCAGATGATGCTCCTATTCTATGATCTTTATTTAATGCATGAGATACTTGTTTACGGAGTTAGATCGTTAAGTCGGGAGTTTTTCAGTTGGTAAGGGGAGGAGTTGTGTAATAAGAACTGAATATATTTGATTGTATGTGTTATTAGTTTTATCGAGACGCCAAAGATAAGATGTCTCGAATGGTGAGGTTACACTGATTATATTTAGTTGACTTGGGAATTGTTTACTATAGGTACATAGAAATTTTGAATGTGTGAGAGGGGAGGCGGAGCGATTGGCTGTTCTAAGCTGGGTGAGTTCCTGCTTTGAGAGGTTGTAGTAAAGAAACACGAACAATATCTCCGAGAGGACTATTAAGGTGGCTCACGGGACCAATCTGAGGCATCTTGCTAAGAGTGTATGGTGTCATGTAATGAAGGATGAATTATTTCTGATATGGGAAAGGTGTAACGTACTAAGATGATAACTAGGAGTCTGAAGTCTCTAAGAAAAATCTGGTGTATACCAAATTTCATCCTTCTATGTCAATTTCCAAGGTTTTGGGACAGCCCCATCACTCAATGGGCGTAGTGTCACTTTACCTCTTCTGTATCGAGGATACATTATAAGAAGGGTGTGTCCCAAGTTTCATCATTTTACGGTCATTTCCTACTTGGAGGGGCCAGCATCCCTTCTAGGGGGATGCATGGCTACGTAACCTCGGCTACACCGAGGATACCTTAAAAGAAATGTGTTTACCAAGTTTCATCCTTCTATGATCATTTTCAAGGTATTGGGGCTCAGCCCCAACACCATGTGGGCATAGCGTCACTTTACTTCGGCTGTACCAAGGGCACATTAAAATAAGCGTGTATACCAAATTTTATCGTTCTACGGTCATTTCCTACTTGAAGGGGGGCAGCACCCTGCTCCCCATTGATGACTGCACGATCTAAGTAATCTTGGGGTAGGTCATTAGACAAGGAGAAGGGAGTCTGGGAATCGTATAGAGTTTGAGTTACACGGTGCTGGAGCCGCTTCGTTGGGCACGCTGCAACGACACGTGTAACCTCGTGTCTTTAGAGGATCGATCAGAGTGACGTCGGATTCAGAGGTCTAATTGGGATGGTGCAGGCAACATCGCACGATCTCGTAAATAGCCAGTTAATCTGGTTCACTTTAAGGTCTCACACTCTGGGTGACAGCGTTGCTGTCCCTGCTTGAAGGCGTGGCGCCCAGAGCAACGAACCGCTCTGGGGGTGAGCGGCTACGGTGAAATGAGAGTTTGCCGCACGCACCCGGAATGGACCGGCGAGCATCTAAAGAAACGCGCGGGTGAATTATTGACGGCAGTTATGATGTCCTTCTACGCAGCGTGCTAAGCGTTTTGGCGACCGCAGCCTAGATCCTCTTTAGGGGGTGCACGGCACACTTGTGAAGCCTGATCAGTCTACGACAAAGGGTTTCTGTTTATTCCCTTTAATAAATTATTATAATTGATTAATAGGGAATACCAAGTTTCGTCTTCTTTATTTTTTTATTTCAGAAGATAAATTTTTTTTTTATCCCTACTTTGATTTAGGTTTGGCTTGTTATATGGCCATTTTTCTATCGCGAGGGGTGACAAGGCACGTAGTAACAATTTACTGGCCCATTTAGGAGATTAGCTCAAGATTTAGAGGGAGCACTACCATCGTTTTAGGAAACTTCCATCCGATTAACTGACGGGTTGATGATGTCGCATATGAAGAGTTGTGGTGCGAGGACCACTGCGCAGACAAGGTCCCATGAGGCCGGTGTCAACTGTTTTTGAACGGTCGATTACTACTACATACAAATTATCGAACTACATAATAATTGAATTTTTAATATATAAATAAACAATAGATAAAATTATTGAATAATATATAAATAAACATAGAACTAATTAATTTTATTTACGTATAGAGAAACAGTGTGGGTACTGTACTGAGGGATTTGGACCGATTCACTCTAGGTAAATGATCTCCATCAGTATTCATGGTAAAATTATATTCAATCACCATGTGGCATAAGACACGGGAATTACTCATCCCCACAATCACCCGCTTCTTCGGTGTGTGAGACACCTCACTACCATGTGAACGCGTAACTTGAATCTTCTGATTTCGAGTTCATCGGGCACTCCTATTTGGGTAGATTATTTGGGGATTTACTTAATTTTTGGATTTCAGGTCATCAGGATTTATAATTTTTCGGGATGAAAACGTCATCTCGATTTTTGTTTCTTGGGATAAGGATGCGTATAAAATATAAGAAATACTCAAGTTTATCTATTTTTTTCTGTCATCTCAAAATAACTAGGATATGAATAACGAGTTGAAGTAATTGCTCAAATTACACATAAATTATTTTAGAACAAAAATAAATAAAATTATAGTCGTAGGGGCTCAGAATTTTTAATGTCTAAAAGTATAATAGATTAGTTGTAGAAGTAAAAACCATATTGATTGTGTTAAAAATTTATATAAACTAAAATGTATAAATTACTCAACACCTTAAAATAGGAACTTAAAAATAGATCAGAAATCGTAGATTGCTAGAGAGGCGAAACCACAGAGTTGGAAATTCGGAGGACAATCATTAACAAAAATAGAATAGTTGTTGGTCAAAAAGCAAAGTATAGGAAATGAAAATAAAAACAGCATTTAATAACAGACTAGTGTTTACTTTAACCTCTTATCAGAAAAATATATCTTATACTGTCTATAGTGAAAATCTTTTATCAAAATAATATTCAATTTCGCATTATTTTAAATATAGAGAACTTATAGCAAATATTTTTGACAGCACCGGGAATCTTTCTCAAAAAATATTTTTACATGTGCAATAGCTTACGGGAAACAATCTGGAGACGTGTTGGTATAAGACAGAGTCGGTAATGCGTCTATAATTTTCAGCAAGACCGAGGCTATCATTGTATATCTACTTTCTGTCTAATAGGCAGACGCTTATGGATTAAAAGATCTTTCTTACTTTTTCGTGATTAAGCTCGGGAGAATTTAATGCCTGCTTTAGAAATCTTAAAGCTTTGAATTGGTTTGTTCTTTCCCTGTTCATCGCCGACAATTAAATAAGAATTACATAATTACTTAGCAATTTTAAATGATATTTTTTATAATAAAGTAGTCCTCTTTCTACTTTTTCTGTTTCAAACTTATCCGTTAGCTCAATCGCCAGTTTATAAAAATCTTCCGTGGCATTCGTGTAAGCATTTCGAAAAATCTATTGTCCAATGTATTTGAGGATCTACAATTTACATTAATTTTGTTACCTACTCTTTCTATAGGGATATATTGAGTAAGATAAAGCATTACAGCTAAAAGATATTTTAAATATAAAGCTGTATGCAGTATCATATGCATATTTAATATTAACTGTTTTCAGCGTAATTATTTTAAGGAAGATCTAAACTCTGTTTCGGTGTAGTCATCATTATATAGCTGCATGATTCAGTATTTGTTGTGGAAATTAAGTATTTGTAACATTGAAGGCCGTAGATATCTTCATATTTCATCATACATATCACCGACGTGTTAGGTTACATTGGCATCGATAATTTAGTTACTTGATCAGTCTAATGTCGAAATGGTAATAGGCGGAAATACCCAAGTTTCCTAGCATAAGCATCGTGTTCTCAGATCAATTCCTATTATTACTTCTGAGGTAAACTACCATTTGACGATGTTGGAGTATTTGATTCAGCTCGTAGCTTGGGTAGTATGTTCTCACTTCTCTTGATTTGAGTATTTTGTCTGATATCGGTCAAAGAGATTTCCTCTATTCCATATGTTTAATGGATGAGATAATTTCACTTTACAGAATATAAAGATAAGCGTTCCAGATATAATTATAAAGATACGGCTTTGGGCCGTAGTTGTTGCACAAAGAGCGCTTTTAACATTAAGTAGCAAATTCAGGTGTTATCTAGTTAACGCTAATACGAGTAATCCATTGGTTTGTTGTTTTTGATGGTAGAATAAGCTTTCCTGCGCAAATATTCTACCGTTTACACGTCCATAATATTCTTAAGTGTTATTTTTAGATTTAGCAGCAGCGTTGGTTCTATGTTTATCTACATCTTTTAAATTGTAATTTCCACATGATTGCAGAGATGAGACTCCTTCGCATATTGAGAATAATTTAGTAAAGTTCAATATAACATTCGATTAAAAGGTACTTGCAGCTGATGCCGTAGAGAATTTTTCAATTTAAAAATACCTCAGTTGATTAAAACACTGTATACAGGAAATTTCTCGGGTGATACAATGGTGATGGTTCAAGTGAGATTTGAACATCTCGTTTAATAATTGTCTTCAGTATAAATAATTCGAAGGGTCAATAATATTGGTCAGAATGCAGAATATTGACATTCGAGAGGTACATCTGTATTTCGTGATTGCGTGAACGGGATTAATCTAATAAGTTGGATCCTCAAACTTTCTGTGTAGGGTTCCTGAGAACGACCATTCACTCTTAAATAGTCTGCGGCTGGAGGAATGGAGGAAATGCATCTTCTGGGTACAATCCGGACGTATAATGAGGAGAGATTTTTTTAAACATTCCTTATATTACAAAATAGTTACGGTTGTCACTGTTTAAATGTAAAAAAAAAGTTACCACTTAAAGGAAAAGGCAAACACATCAATACACTTTTTCTTGCAATGGTCCTTTCCTATTTCTCTTTATAGGTTTTTTACGGCGACCTACACTTTGACCAGTCATCTCTTACGGTCATATTTTTTCGTTTAACATCATCTAAATTTCATCAGAAGCATCGACTAATCGACGTTTTTACAGCTGTTCGAGGGTCGATACCTCTAATTTCCTGGAAAGTATCTATACCTGTTCTAGCTGCTTTTTTAGCGAGGTATTTACCTCCTGATTAAAACAAAGGGAAATAGCACGTCTGAACAACGAAGAAAAAATCACACTAAACATACCCCCTGCATTCTTGAACCCTAAGACTCGTTCTCTTCCATTATTATTTTATTTAACGGAGCTTCCTTCTTGTGTACTTTAACACGTGTCCAGTCGTGAATTGGATTATGATTGAACCTTCCACGTCTCTTTATACTAATACGAATTCGAACTCAGTTGGGTCTTCTCAATGGTAGTGTGAACATAGGAAACCTTATAATCTATACTTTAGGAAAATGAACGACCCTTAACAAAGAGGCTTTAGTATTCCCTACGTACTGATGGTCTATAATATCTGTATAAACATAGGCCATACCAGGATCTTGAAACATCTTAGAAGGCATGCATACAAAATGTAATGAACTCTCGGTGTCATTTTTTGAGACATACTTTCCTTGTTGGTATATAACGTATTAGCATCCTTTAGAGATGGTGTGATATCGTTATTTCTCATTATTGAGTCCGCATGTGATATTACATTTACGAAACAGGTCTGAAGAATGGAAAACATTAAATAAACCGACATAAATCTTTCAGGTATCTACATGAGTTTGAGATTTTAAGGTGATTAACACGTTATCCTCGTTAATGGTTTTATTAACAAGAAACTTTAAATCTTTACATAAAAAATAAAGCTTTACTCTAATATATTCTCAACAGATGCGTCAAGAATTATTTCACTTAATCCTGCTTCATAATTTCTCGATCAAAAGTTATAGGGTTTCAATAATTGGGTTGTATAGTCTGATATTTTATTAGCGAGGATTGTAGTCATTGAGGCCGATGAGGCAGCGGTTGATAGAAATGATCTTGCGAGGTCATGATTAAGTTTCCTTCATTTCATATACAACTTTTAATGAGCTAACTTTCAACTACCGGATTTCTTTCCGTATATGCACTTTACACAGGCAGCCCGTACCTGTGTGAATGGGTAAGGGTTCCTTCGACATCTCTTATATACACTCTTACGGTTCTAAAATTCGGAGCATTATTTCAGAGGTATATAGTGTTACAACAGGAAAACTTATTAACTCTGCCATTTTAGGAAAATGTATCCACTCTTAGTAACTGAGGCTTAGTGTTTCCAACATACTGGGGTTTCTCAATGTCGCTGTAAACTAACGCTACACCAGGATCGTGCACATATCTTTGAAGGATCACATACAATGTACATGAATCATCGTGTTACTTTTTCGCTACATATCTAAATACTCTTGTTCATCGTGGGGATACTATGTCTTCAATTATTTAGAGTTTGTGCTTTGATTCGTTAAGTTCTCAAATATTGTATCATCACAGTAAGTAACTACATTTCGAAACGCAGTCTGAAGTTGTGGAAAATAAATAACTTCTATTTTCAAGTATTACTAGAGCTTGATTGGACTAAGGTGACTTCACACATTGTCCTCGTTGAATGTTCTATTAACTAGATATTAAATCTTTACATATACGACTTATTTAATTGCTTGTTCAAATCTACGAACACATCGGTAAGAGATTTATAAAGAGACTCGTTTATTAATTCTTTCAATGAATTATTCTCTATCGGCTCTCACGATAACACTCATCTGTTTAAATTTTTAATACGTTTTTTTATTTTAACTCTTCTAAATATTACAAATGCTGTGTGTGACTCAGGCATATTCTCTACACACGCATCCAGTATCATTTCGCATAATCCAACTTCGTACATTTCCCGTTCGAGTTTTATAGGACTCAATAACTCTGTAGTAAATTCTGATATTTTATTTTCTGGATATAAGTCCATAGAAGTCGATGACGGCAACGTTAAATAGAATGATCTTCACTCTCCATGGTCACCAAGTAAACTGATCAATGTTTCTTTATCTCGCTAGCATTTATATAACTGTCAAACTTCACTGGGTAACCTATCCATTGACAAGATACTGCTTATTTTTACCTTTCCCTTTATAGTTTACTAAATCTTTTATTCTATTTTATATATTTTAGACTCTTAGAGTCAAATCGTATTTTCTGTATTTCTTGTTTATAGACCTCCTCCTTTTATTTTTTCCCATCTAAATCCTCAAGATAGTATATTTTTAACCTGTTTCTAGGGAATTCTCTGATGGTATCAACTTTAAAAACTTCTCTCGACCAAAACCGGCTTCATACCGCTTTTCTGAAATTTTCATCAGTCTGGATATTTCACATAATCTCTATTAACACCAAGGTTTATCTTTTACCCAATTTTTCCGCATTGAGTTGATAGGTACGCCGGTTTTGTCTTCATTCATTTCTACGGGGGTATTCTTAATGATAAGAACGATTATAGGAGTAAGCCAGGTCTTGTAGTATCGAAATTTTTAAATGTATTCATCTTCGATGAAATACCTATGCATTCTTTCCTTTATAGTTCTTTGCACTCTTTCAACTATAGCTGCTTTATTAACTGAACATGTGTTGTAATACCCTATTGTCATTACTCAGAAACTATTTCTTTGGAAATCTTTGCCCTAAAAATTCTGTCCTAACGGTCAATTCATTTGAGGATATTACATCTTTCATTTATAATTTTTTGACTGCTTGTAGCAACAGTCTTTGAATTTTTATCTTTTAAACACCCTTAACATGCGTATCTGGACTATAACATTATCACAAAAAGAATATATATTGATACCCATCATTGTAAGATTTATATTTATCATTTCTGTCAAATCTAACTGCCATATGTTATCTAAATGGGGGCTATGTTTTCCGTGTCGGAATTTTTTTCGTATAGGTTTTGAAGGGTTAAAGCATCCTCACCTTCTAATATTTTTTCAATTCTTTTTTATTAATCTGAGGAAACTTTGATGCAAACCTTGAAAAACCACCGTAACTGTATGGGCTGCTTCACATCAAAGTAATATTTATCCTCCGCCTCCTTAGCCTCCATGATTCACAATGACGTTAACAATAAAAATTATATTATTTATACTGAAAGGTGATATATAAAAACCGAATGTATATATGAATATTTTATTTTTAATTAACAAAATATATTACTATTTTAATAATCAAGCTAAAAACCTAGCAGATGTATACAGAAAGATAACATAGGCTATATATAATTTAAATTACAATAATACAATCATATAAAATTACAAAATAAATATTTAGGAACTAACCCATTTTGAAGCGATGTATGTTTTTTCTTTTATTCTTTCATCCACTTGAACGTAATGTACTTCTTCTTATCAGCTTTAATCTATCGATGCAAAAGAAGTACCCAGAGGGACTCGTGTCAGGTCTAGGAGACATTGGAATATATCAGCCAATCTTTGTTTATTCTGTAATTAAAGGTTCTCGAAGTTATAGTCGAAGTTCTGTTTGATGGCTGGTTCCATCCTCACTGGAGGCTTTTTTCGCAATCACGTGAGCAGATCGGATATCAAGTCAAAACAATATTCAATCCAGCTATTGTTTCACGTCATAATGATTTGACCGTTCATTCGCAGGTAATCTGATCTTATTAAAATATATATGAGCTATCGTTTTCTTATTCCTCATTGGTAAGACTTTCCTTGAGTATATGTTTAACAATTATCTTCTCTTTTCACATCAATCTTAGTATCTGGAGCTAGAGTTGAAATCTTTCCTTATGTGATTTAATACAATTTTAGATCTACTAATTTTGTATAGCATTTTTATATAGGATTCTTTTTTCATGAATGTTAACATCAGAGTTTAATATTTGATGCAGTTCCTTCTCGTAATTTTTTATCTGTTCAACTTGCGGATCATATAAACTCAAAGGCTGCTGTTGGAGCAACGGTTGATAAGGGCTATACCTACCTGATGCAGTGAGGGTTTGATGAGGTTTTCGAACTGTCTGTTGTTGTTGTTGCTGTTGTTGTTGTTGATGTTGTTTTTGTTGTTGTTGTTGTTGTTGTTGTTGTGCTGGAGCTGCGGTTGTTGTTGTTGCAGTTGATGCTGTTGTAGAGGCTGTGGTCCTGTATTATATTTCATCTTCTCATAATCGCTGTAGGGTAAAACCACCACCTTCTTCATTATTGAGCAAGCCACTTGGTTATCAAAGGGGCTATAACTGAAAACAGTAAAGGTAGGAACACCCCTCCACCTTTCTGTAATAGCTTCTTTTTATTTTAACTTTTTTACCTTACCAGCAAGTTTTTAAATGATGTTTCTTACGACGCAGCTTTACCTTCTGAGGTCTTGTTTAAAGGAACATTTCTTTTTTAAGATTTAGGCATACTTCTGCTATACATTGTATAAATTTTTCATCTTCACAGATCAGTTTACGTTTTTCAGAAGGTTTCAGGTTCTTAAATTTTCTCATAAGAGGCAAATAATCTGCTACTAAAGCACTCATTATTCAGTATGTAGCGTCTCAGCATCGTTAGGTAGATATTAGTAGCCGGCAGCAACACACTAATGGGTGTTCTAGGTGAAGTTCCCGAGTCAAATAACCATGAGGGATACGACGTAACTTCTTTATATACTTTTAGGAACTCTTTACGTTGAGTAGGGAACATTTGGGTAGCTACAACATTGACCTGATTCATATCCCTTCTTTGGCCAAACAAGATTAAATACTGTGTGTTTAAAGATGCATCACGCATATACTTATTCTGATGAAAGATATTCTGCGTTATAAAAAATACTGTGATGTTTAAATGATGAGAGTAAACTGTGAAAGTTTCTGCTATATCCTCATTCAGTTTATGCATCAAATCGTCAAGGATTATAATTTTATGACCTGGTAAACATTGAAGAGTTTTTATGTCATATAACCCTTCGTGAAATTGAATTACATCTTCGTAATCTTTAAACTTTTCTTGGTAAACACTGTAACACCATATGATATTAACAGGTTGCTGTTCGAAAATCTCAACCTCTTTTAAAATATTTAATAACAGGAAGGTTTTCCCGCATCCTGTAGGACCAGACACAAGTCATGTAGCAGGCGCACGGAACATAAATTTACCAACGTCCATTCTAGGTTGATAGCTGAACACTAATGAATAAGGAAAGGTTTGCATTTATGTTATAAATGATTCACTAACTCAATTGAACATTAGACATGGATGGGTAGGAGAGTAGTGGGGTGAGGATACCTTGACTTACTGATTTACAGATTTACTGTATCAGGGTCAATAAAACATAACAATTTTAATAAAAAATATGACTTGAAGCATTAGATCAATAGACCAATAGATCATAGCAGGGTAGGAAAGTGATGGTGATGGTAGTTTGATTTACTGATTTACTGATTTAAGATTTGTAAAACATAACAATTTTAATAAAAAAATATGACTTGAATCAATAGATCAATAGATGGATGAGTGGAGGGGTGGGGAGGGAGTGGGGAGGTTTTTTGATTTACTGATTTATCTGATTTATGTTATTCACATAAACAATTTTATAAAAAATCTGATTGAATCAATAGATCAATAGATCAATAGATCAATAGATCAATAGATGGGTAGGAGGGGAGGGGGTGGGGATGGTTGTTTGATTTACTGATTTACTGATTTAGGGTATGTAAAACAAAACAATTTTAATAAAAAATATGACTTGAATCAATAGATCAATAGAACAATAGATCAATAGATCACGGTTGGACAGAAGAGGAATAGGATGGTGGTTTGATTTATTGATTTACTGCTTTAGGGTATGTAAAAACGTAAATTTTTACGTTATGAACATGAAAACCATAAAAAAATTAGTAAAAACAAAAAAAATTAATTTAAAAAAATATATATATAATTTATTAAAGGAAACCAGAACACATTTGCGTACTCGAGCCAGATTGCGCATGCAAGCACTGGGGCGCGCGCACGCGCCCATTTCGCGTTGGTTCGCGCCTGCGGGCGCGCGCACGCGCCCGTTTCGCGTCGGTTCGTGCTGGCAGGTGTGCCTGCGGGCTCGCACACGCTTCAACCAGGGCCTTTTGACACAAACTGCTTCGCCATGAGGGAGCCTCAAACACCCTTAGTCGAACTCTACATCCTTATAAACATGGCACCGCAACGGCTCCAGCACCGGTGCCGGTGCTTACTCAAACTCTATAGATTCAGACTCCTTTCTCCTTCTTTTATATACTACCCAAATTTCAACCTTCTACGTACAATTTAATTTTTAGGGGGGCAGCGTCTCCCCTTACGGGGGGACGCAGGGTACCAGACTCTATAGATTCAGACTCCTTCTCTATTCTTTCCTTCTTTATTCATCCTTCATCCTTCTTCATTCCTCCTTCGACCTCTGTTTTACACTCTGTGCTTTTTTTCAGTCAGGACCCCCCTCAATGGGGGTCCTAGACACCCTATACGAACCTGTAACCCTCACATTCGAGCTCTACGGTCTCGATAACCCTTATAAGGACACCAATATTGCTGTTATACGAAATGTTTATAACTCGGCTCAAACCGCAGTGGGGCTCCAGCACCGGTGCCGGAGCCAGCTCCTCAGATTCCCATATCAACTATTTCTAGAAATTCAACTCTGAATCCTCTCACCAAATTTTAGCCAATTACGAACACTTCGATTTTTTAGAGGGGGTGTGGTCTAGGGGCCGACCGGGGCGGGAATTTTGCCGGGGCCGGGGCCGGGGCGGGGCCGGGGTTAGCTAAAATTAGAAATGTAAGTCAAAAAACTCATAGTCTTAAAACTTAGGATGAAATTAAATATAAACCTTCAATAATTAATAATTTTAATTCTAAAGGAATACATTTAATTAATTCATTAAATAAATATTTTCGAAAGAAATTTTAGAAAATAATTGATTTTCTAGAAGAATAAATTGTATTATATATATATATATATATATAATATATATATATATATATTATATATTATATATATATATATATATATTATATATATTATATATATATATATATATATATATATATATATATATATATATATGATTCGGCTGTCATCTAGTGTGGACGCGGTGGAAACTAGAAGGGAAGCGAAAAAAGAGAAGTATTAGAAGGAAGATTCACACGAATATGGAATATCTTAAAGGCAGGGATGGCACGGAAAAAATCAATTGATTTTTCAACTGATTTTTTCACTTGATTTTTTGCTCGTTTTGATTTTTTGCTTTTTTATATATATTTTAATTTTTTTGGATATTTAAGTGATTTAATTTCAATAGAAATAAAAAATTAGAATTATAATATCATAGCAAGGCTACTCTGTTTCAAATTTCTACACTTTAAAAATGTCAACAGAAGATCATGTTTCAAACATGTTTCTTTTATTTCTGATGTAATATATTATCATTACAAATAACACTCTTTAGTATTTCTGTTTCATTGTGTCATAGACTATAAGCCCTATTTTAAGATTTTTAACTCAGATATGGGGCCTAGGGTTAAAAATAATACTTAATCGAACTTAAAAAAAAGTTTGTTTACAAATTATATTTCGCGTGACGTCACGATTCTCAAAAAATCCAAAATATCCAAAAAATCAAAATTTGATTTTTTTCTCAAAAAATCCAAAAAATCCCCAACCCTACTTAAAGGCTTATTATATACGGAAGAAAAGATGTAAACATGTGAAGGACACTTTCAAAGTACTTTGGGAATTGAATAGTCTTAAGTTTCAGTAACTAGTAAAAAAAAATATATTGATGAACCAGAATTTTAAAATTTTAAAGTATTTATTTTTAAATTATTATCATTTAAAATCTAAAATGGAGGAGCAACATTTTATTCGACTACATTTCTTTTAATTATTTTGAATAAAAATGCAAAATTAAAAAAAAAAAAAAATAAGAGAAACTTGAAACTTTATGTAATAGAAAAAGTGAAGCTGCGTTTCGCGAAGCCGCCGAGTCATAGGAAGAAAATATCTTTATTCTCTTCGCCTGATAGCAAGGGGCTGAAAACCCTCTTCTGTCTGAGTTTCTTTTTCTGAATGTGAGCGAAATACGCTTTGGAAGAGACTTATCGGCCGCCAACCCACCTGCAGCCATGCGGGATATGGTGTTTTGTATAAATAAATAAATAATTATATATATATATAGTAATATATTATATATATATATTCAATATATAATAAATAATATATATATATATATAATATATATTCATATATATATATATATACTAAATATATATATAGTATATATATATATATAATTCATTAAATAAATAGTTTTGAAAAGAGATTCGGAAAATATTTGATGCTTGAAGATCATTTTACATAATAAATAAATTCATTAATATTTTAACAATTATATTTATTTCCTTTTCCGAATTCGTTTGATATATCAAATTTCGAATAATTTTATGTTAAAAACTCGGAAAAATTATACTTTGGCCTCAATTAAAGTGGTAACAAAATAGTAAATACAAATTAAAACATGAGTTAAAACTATCAGCATCGTTTATTATATTTTGGGTCATCAATTTATAACAAAGGAGAAATGATTAAATATTTTTTTTATTTTGTTTGATTTAACCCTCTATTATTTAGTGTAAATTTACAGTTAACCCCGGTAGAAAACCCCGGTTTTTCCTGATTTTTGGGCCGGGGCCGGGGCCGGGGCCCCGGTCGGTTTCTAGTGTGGTCCCACTTCGGGGGACCCAGTGGGACGTAACCTCGTCGTAGACGAGGTTACCTCATCATCTAACCCCCTTCCAAATTTTAACCCGATACGATAACTCTAACCCTTGTAGATATATATTGGACTCAGAGGCTGAGCCGGGCCGGAGCCTAAAAATCATTTCATAATAATAAAAAAAAAAAATATAATAATAATAATAATAATAATAATAATAATAATAATAATAATAATAATAATAATAATAATAATAATAATAATAATAATAATAATAATAAGAAAAAACTTCAGAGACTGAACCAGATTCGTTCGCTCTGGCAGAAGCGGAGTCGGAGTTCGGAGTCGGAATCGAGGCCGGAGTCGGAGTCGGAGTCGGGCGCTCACGCCCTCTATGGTGACTGCAACTCCAACGACCGCTGAGACAGCAGCGTCAGGAATAATACAAATAAAGAAACATAAAATGAAAATAAATAAATAAATAAATAAATAATAAATAATAATATAATAATAATAATATAATATATAATAAATAATAATTAATAATAATAATATAATAATATAATAATAATAGATAATATAATAAAATAAAATAATAATAAAGTAATAATAATAATAATAATACATTAAATATATAATAAATAAAAAAATAATTACGTAACATGTTATCAGTAAAAACACTTAACGTTATCTCGAAACACGTGTTCTTATAGCTATCGCTGATCAAGAACACTCAGCGGGGTATCCTTGGTCTGCAGCGACGAAGTCGCTTCCCCTACTATAATATCTATATATATATATATATATATATATATAATATATATATATATATATATTATATATATATATATAGTATATATATCATATATATATATATATAATAATATATATATTATATATATATTATATATATATATATATATATTATTTATTACTACTCTTCAAAAGTACCGCACCACTAAGGTAAATCTCACTCGCAGGAACGGGAAGGCCCCTAACCCCATGAACCCCACACCAACACAGGCGACAGCATCAGTGTAACTATGTAACAACCCCGCAGAGAATTCGTTACAGGTATTGAGGCCGTCACCGCGATAAATTTAGTTAAAACATCAACCACGTAACTAGAACTGGGAGAGGTGGGGGTGGGCTTATGTCGGGGGTATTCGCAGCGAGTGATCATTCAAGTTACGAAGCGACTCGATAAACATAGAGAGGATAATGCGTCAACTGTCAAGAGATCAGTACGTGGAAATAAGCAGATAACAATTCTCCACGCCGAAGGACACTGGTACCAGGGTCACATTGGTCGACGGTTCGGTGTAGGTGCACACAACGCTTGCAGCGGGGGTGTTCAACGCGTACCCTCGAGGAAACCATGACAGACAGATCATTCGGCGAGGGACAAGGTAGCCAGGACACGGACACCCGTCCGAAGACCGATTTATATGTCTGCGTGCATTACGAGAGCGCCAAACAACGGCACGATACCTAGCAAGCTGCATCTGCTGTCGTGCCGTTGAGTGGCGCTCTCGTAATGCACGCAGACATATAAATGGTCTTCGACGGTGTCGTGTCCTGGGCCTACCTTGTCCTCGCCGATGATCATGTGTCAGGGTTTCCTGGTAGCCGTTGAACACCCCGCTGCATCGTTGTGCTGCACTACACCGAACGTCGATCCAAGTGGACCGGTCACAGTTGTCCTTCGGCCGTGGAGAATCTGTTATACTGGCTTATTATCCAACGTACTGATCTCTTGACAAGTTGACGCATTAACCTCTCTATTGTTTTTAGTCGAGTCGCTTCGTACTTGAATGATCACTCGCTCATTTAATCCCCCGCACATAACCTACCCCCACCTCTACCAGGTCTAGTTACGTGGTTTATGTTTTCCTAAAGTTATCGCGGTGACGGCCTCAGATACTGTAACGAATTCTCTGCGGGGTGGTTACATAGTTACACTGATGCTGTCGCCTGTGTTGGTGTGGGGTTCATGGGGTAGGGGCTTCCGCGTTCCTGCGAAGTTGAGATTACCTTAGTTGGTGGCGGTAACTTTTTGAAGGTAGTTATAAATATATATAATAATTATATATATATATAGTAATATATATATATATATATATATATATAATATATATATTATATATTTTTTAAATTGTAATTTTCAGGACAATATAAACTAAATTTATTTCTTAATATATATAAGTATATATACATATAATATATATAATAGGGGAAGGACTTCGTCGCCTGCAGAAAGGATACCGCCGCTGAGTGTTCTTATCAGCGATAGCTGATAAGAACACGTGTTTCGAGATAACGTTAAGTGTTTTTACTGATTAATGTAGTAATTATTTTTTAATTTATTATTATTTATGTATTTATTATTATTATTATTATTATTATTATTATTATTATTATTATTATTATTATTATTATTATTATTATTATTATTATTATTATTATTATTATTAATTTTTTTTATTATTTATTATTATTTATTTATATTATTTAATTTATTTATTTTCATTTTTGTTTTCTTTATTTGTATTATTCTTCGTTAGCGTTAGCCTCGTTCCTGTTTGCAGTCACCATAGAGGGGCGTGAGCGACCCGACTCCGACTCCGACTCCGAGCCGAGATGAATAATCGAGCTCCGACTCCGCTTCTGCCAGAGCGAACGAATCTGGTTCAGTCTCTGAATTTGTTTTTCTTTATTAATTTATTATTATTATTATTATTATTATTATTATATTATTATTATTCTTATTATATATTATTATTATTATTATATTATATTATTATTATTATTTATTATTATTATGAAATGATTTTTAGGCTCCGGCTCCCGGCTTCAGCCTCTGAGTTCGCAATATATATTACAAGGCGTTAGAGTTAATCGTATCGGGTTTAAAATTTGGAAAGGGGGTTAGATGATGAGGTAACCTCGTCTACGACGAGGTTACGGGTCCCACTGGGTCCCCGAGTGGGACCACACTGAAACGCGACCGGGGGCCCCGGTCCCGGCCCGGCCAAAAATCAGGAAAAACCGGGTTTTCTACGGGGTTAAGCTGTAAATTTACACTAAATAATAGAGGGTTAATCCAAACAAAATAAAAAAAATATATTTTCATTCCATTACTCCTTTGTTATAAATTGATGCAAAGTATAAACATACCTAAATATAATCAATTTATTTTTTTGGTATTTACTATGATTTCCAATTAAAATTGAGGCCAAAATTATAATTTTTCCGAGTTTTTTTAACATAAAAATATTCGAAATTTGATATAAATAACGAATTCGGAAAAAGGAAATAAATATACATCTGTTAAAATATTAATGTATTTATTTATTTAATGTAATATCTTCAAGAAAATCAAATATTTTCGAAATCTCATCAATTATATTATTTATATGAATATATATATATATTATATATATATACTATAGTATATATATATATATATATATATATATTATAATATATATAATATATAATATATATAAATAAGTATTATATAGTATATATAATATATAAATATATACTTTTTATTTATTTATACAAAACACCATATCCGCTGGCTTCAGGGTGGTGTTGGCGGCCTTAACACTAACGTCGATAAGTTTTTCAAACTTATCGTCACCATTCACAAAAAGAACACATGACAGAAGACGGTTTTTCAGCCCCTTGCTATCAGGCGAAGAGAAATAAGATATTTTCTTCCTATGCACTCGACGGCTTCGCGAAACGCAGCTTCTTGGCTTCTCGAATATCAGCTTGCAGTTTTGATACAACTATTG
The DNA here is from genome assembly GCA_015478945.1 of Trachelipus rathkii. Taxonomy (NCBI): domain Eukaryota; kingdom Metazoa; phylum Arthropoda; class Malacostraca; order Isopoda; family Trachelipodidae; genus Trachelipus; species Trachelipus rathkii. The sequence continues at coordinate 48,512 of JABUQX010018245.1, forward strand.
GAGTAGAAACATTTAGTACAATTGCATCCGCTTTTGTACGGGCACATGTAAACTTAGGATCAAAACAAGTCTGGATTAGTTTTGAAGAGCAGTCGATGGATTTGAAAGATTGATTGTGTTGTACTAAGTGATAAGCAAATGCTTCTTCAGCCGCGGCTAATTTAAGTTTTTTGTCACCAAAAGTATTACTTCTGAAAAACGTTGTGACTGCTGAACTTGATGCACTGGCACGTAAAGCAGTTTTTTTCACTATTTAAATTTTGTGTAATATTTGTTCTTCCTCCATGACTGATATTAAAGCAGGAAGAACACGTGTTGCAACGAACATAGGATTCCGAAATTGTCTTTTTCATATAGGGATACTCATCAAAGTATCAATTGAAAACACATTTTCTCTTGCCTTTGGGGCCATCATTTCAATTAGTTTTAAATTTTCAACAGGCCTTAATCAAAATTTAAAGAACAAAAAGAACTCGCTCTCACACAGAACGTTCATAGAAGACTTTTGACATGCTTCACATAATTACGTACATGCATCTACATGTTTGAAACATGATCTCTTCTCAGTCTTTTGCTTTCGCGATCATTTACTATATATAATAATATATAAACAATGTTTAATGTGCAATAACACCACGGCCCCCGAACCGTGAAGATGCTAGAAGAAATTTCTATTTTGTCGTGTAACTAAAATCAATTTTTTGTAAAGTAAGAATATTTTAATATTTGCATTATACATAAATTTAACTATCACCTCACTGTCAGGGTAGCGGGTAACGGGAGTAACGGGGGCGAATCCCTCATCAGAAAATCACCATTCTGTCATATATCCATATATATATATTATACATATTTTTAATAATAATAACTATATATATACTATATATATCTATATATATAGTATATATTACTATACTATATATATTATATTCTATATGGCAGACTGGATATTTCTACCCGTGAGTACTGCATAAATAATTATATTTTTAATGTATAAAATAAATCTGTAAAATAAGAAAATTTAAAAATGCATTAATCAATAAAATACTAATTTATATATACAGCCCAGCTCATGACAATGTAAAAATTTTCTATTAAAAATATAACAATTAAAACGACTAAAAAATTGCAAATGTTAATGAGCTTTTGCGATTTTCAAATAAAAATTCAATAAAAAAAAAAAATTTTTTGAAAGGGCCTTTGTAACTCATCATGTCGATATCTTTTTGTAACGTATCTTTAATTAATCCCTATTTTGTTATGACTTATGAAACATAGGCAAGTTCAGTAAAAATGGCCTGGGTTTACGATTTTATAAACGGAAATATAATAATTTAACTATGCTTAGATTAAATAAATTTACATTACCTGTACTTGATTTTACGAATCCTACAAGAAAAATCAATATATTTAAAATATATTGAATAATAACTAAAAGTCCAGGAGAGCTCGTCTTATGCACAATTACAAATATATATATATATATATATATACTATACTATTATATATTATAGTATAATATATATTTATATATATATAAGTTATATATATATATATATATATATTATATATATATATATATACAATATATATATATATATATATATATATTTATATATATATTATATATATATATATATAGATAATTAACTTTTAAATCACAAAAATAACTTGTTGTCACACAGAGCGATCAAAGAAGACTGTTATTTTTTTTTACATGTTTCGCGCCCTTCGCTTATTCACGTACATAAATTCAAAGACTACATCTACATGTTTCGAACATGATCTCTTCTCAGTTTTCCTGCCTTTATAAGTATAGCGATTTATGCCCTACCTATATGCTGCTTGCAGCTGCTAAATTTCAAGATTTATAATGTTTACCAAATTAAAAATTGTAAAATAAAGCATAAAAATAGTTCAATACAATCTGTTTTAAAATACGGGACAATTGATTAAAAAACGGGACAGGATACAAAAAACGGGACAGTGGTTTGAAAAACGGGACTGTCCCGGAAAATACGGGACGTCTGGTAACCTTAGTTATACTGCTTAAAGGTGCTCCCTAAAATATTGTGCCAGAAACAATTTATCGATGTGCCACATTTGGCACTGTTGTGGAGAAGGATGACTAGTAAAGAAGGAAAATGAATATAGTGGATAAGGAAGATAAAAAAAATGAAAAATTGATTAATACCCGCGTTGAGTGCTCCAGAACAAATAATAAAATATCCCAACTTACAAAAGTTTATTAAAGATTACAGATGAACAATTTGAACAAATATGCATGCCCACATATGTATGTAAATGAATATACACACACATATACACACATCTGCATTAGTGCTACTTTTGAAACCTTTTGCATTTTAATAAAATAAAATTATAGCTATATTTTCCTTTAAATTGCTATATTTATATACACATATAAAGTAAAAAAAAAAAAAAAGTACTTTTCTTAATTTAATACTAAAAAATAATTACACATATATGAATATACTATATGTAGAGTTATTCTTATTCACAGCAATCTATCAATATATCTGTGGATAAGTTTTATATTAAATTTGATTTTAATTATATTTCAACAATCACTACAGTCCAATTTCTATCTTTCCTTTATCTTATCATAACTTTGGCTCACAAGCCGAATCATAGATGACCTTCTAATGATTGAATCAAGAAAGAATGGACCTCTCCCATTAAATACCTTCTAGTGAATAGATTGTAATATTTGTCACCCTAATATCTTATTCCTTGTGGACAATCTGTTGCCAGAGTCAACTCCGAACTGGAACCTGAGAAAAAAATTCTATAAATAACTCATCTATTCCCTATTAATACTAATATCACATGTAAATCATTATAGTTCTAGCCTACCCATTATTATGGATTGATACTGTTCAGAATTACGAACTACAGTCTAGATCACACACGATTGTCTTGTTTTAATTATTATAATACAATAGTGAGTTTATTGATTCAATTATTTTAATATGATATATATATATATATATTATATATATAGTATATATTATATATATATATATATCATATAAATATAATATATATATATATATTTATAGATATTTATTATATATATATATATATATATATATATCAGTGCCATTCAGTGGCGGCTCATGGTCAAAATTCTTGAGTAGGCAAATCAAGATTATATATATATACCGTATATATATCATAACCAGGGTATATATATATATATATATATATATTATATTATAATATATATATTATATAATATAGATAGAATATCATATATATATATATATATATATATATATATATATATATATATATATATATAACTATATATATATATTTAGTATATATATATATATATAATATATAATAATATAATAATATATATATTATATTATGTAATATAAATATCTATGATATGATAATCTAATATTTTTTTTCTTACATTTATTTATAAAGATCAAATTTTCTTCCTTTTTGAATGGTTTCTTATATAAATCACTCGCTGGTTTTGCGCATATTCTTGCATGTTTGAATTTTAATATGCCTACAACACTCAGAAAGAATTTCAGCAATTCTTTAATGGAAACTTAAATCGAATACCGAATTACAATATCCCGTATTTTATAGAATCTAACAGCTCAATTTATTAAAAACACACAAAAATCAGTAAATAAATTAATATTTAATAAATAATATGAAAGCGTATTATTATTACTAACTCCACACAGATATATCCCACTAATAACAGTAAAATACAACTTGTCTGCGGAGGCAAATTTATAGGTAGCCTAGAAGATGACTCATCAAGCGAGTCTGTCAGCTCTGATTGCAAGAATAAGTCCAATGACTTTTATGAAATTATAAATTAAATAAGTCGTATAAAGAGATGATCAAGTTGGCATAAATTAACTAATTAGTTAATGAATATTATTATATTATTATTTCTGTTATGTAATTTAAATTAGGATTTTAAAAAAACGATTGCTACAAGAATCAGAAGGCAAATACAGAGTTGCCTAAAGCTAAAGAAAACGGAAAATTTTTTTTTTAACTCGAAATGTAATAGTTCCTGCTGATCGTTAATATTAAAAAAGGAAATGGAGTTGAAATTTGAGTAGGCGGCTCAACAGGTCCCTTTTCAGAAATTATATAGTATATATATAGTATATATATATATATAGGATATATATATATTATATATATATACTATTATAATATATATATATATATATATATATATATAATATATATAGCTCGACTTTTTAATATTTTTAATGGTCACTAAAGGAAAGTAGGCATTCGCCTACTCTGCCTACCCTGAAAAAGCCGCCACTGATATATACTCATATATATATATATATTATAATATATGATAATATAATATTATATATATATATATATATAATAATATATATAATATATATATATATATATATATATATATATACTAGATATATATATATATAATATTTATATCATATAATATTATATATATATATATATTATATATATATATATATATATATATATAAGCCTATCTCACTTTAGTTTTTTTAATTCTTCCTCTTCGTTCAACTAAAAAAATTAAATACATATTGACCAGTATAATAATTGCATAAAACTTCCTTCTTCATGTTTGATTTCTGTTCTGGTCTCTGAAACAGTAAAACTTAAAACAGTATCGCTTCTTATTAATTAATAAACAATTATAATCTTAAAATATATATAAACAACAATAATTCCAACAGCAATGCTTTCCAATGAAATACCCACCCCTGTGTCACTGAATATGTCTGAAGCTAATTTAAATGAAAAGTATAAAATACTACGAATTTGATAAAGCAATTTATACATCTTTTTCAGTAATGAAAAAATTTAGTTGATTGTATATAAAGGACCAGTCCTTGCTTTGTTACATTGGAGGCTGCATTACTTGATACATGGATATACTAGTCAATTTTGGGTAAAAAAAACAAAAATCTAAAACTTTTGATTTCGTATTTAGAATATTGAACTTAGAACCAAATTTGTGGGGGTAAAAAAAACAAAATCCTAAAACTTTGATCTTATTGAACATATTGAATGAACTTAGAACAAAAGTTAGTTATTCATAAGGTTAAGGTATAGGCTATAGTGGGAATAAAATGGTATATGCATTGAATTAAATTATTCCTTAGAAGTTATTAGCAAAAAATAAGATTTTTTTTTTTACCCCCTAAAAAGGGTAAAAAAAAACGAAAAATGGGGTAAAAAAAAAGTAACTTATTTCATTATAATAGAAATAAAATTTACTTTTGATTTAACGATGTTCTTCCTTTAGAATATAGACATCTTTTCTAAAAAAAAAATAAAAATATCCTTTTTTTTTTTAAACAAAACTTTAATAATAATTGAGGGGTAAAAGAAAAATATGTGGGTTAACAAATTTTTTTGTTATTTAATTAAAATAGAAATAAAATTTACTTTTTAATTAATGATGTTTTTTTTTGGAAAGAAACCCTCTCTTTTTTTTTTTGTCTCCCTCAAAAAATTAAATTTTATTTAAAAACATTTTTTTTTTTTTATTTTTTTACCTGTGCATTTCATTTCAAAGATTTTCGGTGGCTTAAAAAAAGTATATTTTATACAGGAAAACCAGTGAATTAATAATGAGAGACTTATTATAGAATAAAAGCAACTACCAATGTTAATTAATTTTTTTTTTCAAAAATTTAATACATATAGAATGGTAGCCAAGTTGGTATATGTGTAAAAAAGTTAAAATGATCCATATTTCAATAGAGGGTCAGATTTTTTTTTTCCTAGAAACTAGTCATTTTGTAGCAGAAGTTGCTAAATAGTTCAGCTACCAATACAGCCAAAAAAAAAAAGGGGTAGGGGAAATTTTTTTTTACCCCAACTTAGCCTTTGTTTTTTTTATCAACACTTGACTATACTGATATACCAATATATTGATATATTAATTTGAAAATTGAATTTAAATATGAATCTGCAGTGATAGAATAAACTCCTCAGCACTCACTGGTCAGTGGTTCCATGAATTCAAGTGAATTCTGCCATGCATTTAAATGCAAGTATTATTATTGGTTGTTTAGATTTGCTGAATTTTGCAGAGTTTATAGATTCATTCATTTATTTACTTGAATATCTTTATTTTTTCATTTTCCAACAAATGATTAAATTGTTTTATTTTATTTTTTTTATATTCATTCATTTATTTACTTGAATATCTTTATTTTTTCATTTTCCAACAAATGATTAAATTGTTTTATTTTATTTTTTTTATATTCATTCATTTATTTACTTGAATATCTTTATTTTTTCATTTTCCAACAAATGATTAAATTGTTTTATTTTATTTTTTTTATATTCATTCATTTATTTATTTATTTATTTATTTTTATTCATTCAGATTTTTTGCCAAATAACGGTTTTATTTTTCCTGTGATTCTACAGCACTTATTTTGGCTTTGGATAAATTTTATTTTTACAAATATATTTTTATATATAAAATGTATCATGGACATTAAACTCGAAGAATTTGAAATTAAAGTAGAAGATATAGATCTCCTCCATCTGGAGCAAGAAACTTTCCAACAAGATTCTCTGGTAATATATATATATATATATATATATATATATATTATATTATATATATATATATATATATACTATATACTATAATATATATATATATCTATAGATATATATATATTATAGTATATAAATCTGATAGTGATATATATATATATATATATATATATATATATATATATAATATTATAATACTATTATATATTATTATATAGTATATATATATATATACTATATATATATATATATATATTAAACAGTTATTATATATATTATATACTATTATATATATATATATATATATATAAGTATATTATATATATATATCTATATATATATATAGTATTATATATATATATCATATATATATATATACTATATATATATATATTATTATATATATCTAAGTAACTATATATACTATATATATACTATAATATTATAATATCAATATAATATTAGGTTACTCAAAAAGTTCAATCATAATTGCTTGAGGATTTATATATACAACAGACACATTTTAAAACACTCTTTAATTATTTAAAAACATTAAAACTGATAACATTAGACGAGCTTTTGTTACAATTAACCTTTTTCAGGTCTAAATTCACAATAAAAGCAAAAACTTTTTAATATTTGAAATTTGAATAACTTAATGATCAGTTGGTTGGTCGAATAACAGACTTTTGTAGAATGGTAAAAGTTTCATAAATTCATTTTGAATTGAGTCTATCTTGCACTCTCCAGGACATCTGTTGTAATTGGGGAGATTGTAGAGGCAAAAGGATTCCGAGATTTTTCTTTTATTTGCATTTTGGATATTTCTAATGTTTGTCATATTATTGAGATTGATTTGGTGTTGTTTTGTTAATCTATGGTGTGTAAGAGGTGAATTTTCATGATGTGTGCCGAGGTCATTTTTGTGTTGATATTTCCTGTGTGTGAAGTCTGGTTTCGCCGTAATAGTTACTATTGCAAGTGTTGCAGGGGATTTTGTATAAACGGAGGATTGCTAGTTTATTATTATTATTATTATATATATATATATATAATATATATATATTTATATATATATTATATATATATATATATATATAAATATATATTAACTATATATATCTATATATATATATAATATAGATTTATATATATTTTTTTTAATTTAAATATATATATATATATATATATATATATATATATATATATATATATATATATATATATATATATATATATATATATATATATATATATATATATATATATATAAATAATTAGAAGAAAATATCATTATAGTATTATTATGCTTATCAGAACATTGTTTAAAGAATGAAAGTAACAAGAAATATTTTAAATAAAATAAAATTACAATCTAATATGATAAAAAATATATATAAATAATAAAGTAAATGTTATAAATTATATAAAATAATTAGTTGATATATAATTTAAATATTTTTCCTCTAATTTCCTTTAATAACAATTTTTTAATTTTTAGTAGAATATATTTTGTGATTTATAACATTAAAGAGTTTGTGGCAAGAAATTTTTATTTACATATATATATATATATATATATATATAATATATATATATATATATAATAATATTATATATATATATATTATATAATATATATACGAGTATTATATATTTATATATAGTTATATATATATATATATATACTAAATGTATATATAGGTATATATATATATATATATTATATATATATATATTATATATATATATATTATTATAATAATATATATATAGTATATATATATATAATATATATCTATTAATATATTATAGTATATATATATATATATCATATATATAACTTATGTTTAACCATTTAGGTTATTTCATTTTAATATAAAATATTACAACCTTTTTCGAAAATTCTCAAGGGATATATTTACCAAATGGTGAAGTTTCTTAATTTTCTGGTAGGCATCTCTTTGCATCCAAATATTATGGGACTCCTTATATAACTTGTGTTAAAGTGGGGTCTAATAAATCTCTGAATTTGTTTCTAACATAGTAAAATGGATTGGACATATTCATTCTGAAGCTCTTATTAAAATGCTATGCGGATATGATATGGACTATTATAACTGTATTCATTAAGAAGCTGCTATTAATAATGTATTAATGTGTAATTTCTTTTCATTGGCAATGAATAATTTTCAATTTCATAACATGAAAATGGCACTAGAATGTATTACATATCTACAAAGACAATAGGAATGATCTACAATCGCATTTTTAGACATTTAACAGGATTTCTTTCTTAAATAATCTTATTTGAAATTAATTTTACAAGATTAATGTTGGATTTATAACCCAAATGATAATTGATTACAATATATGGATTAATGAGAATTTCTATTTTCAGTTGCCTTTGTTAATAAGAATTTTAATTTAGTTGGTTGATGAATATTGAGCAGATGTGTCTGATCAATGAATAATGATCTGAATTGTCTTATTGAATCATGATGTCCATATAGCTATATTATTTCTTTTGAAGTTTTTTTTTTGCATTATTCTTAAGTGACTTGTAACTTCTGTTAGGTGGAAACATTTCATATTTATGTTCTCTCTGATTTTCATTTTATTTTTTATTATTAAATTTCTTCTAAATATTAAGATAATCATTGATAAGTTTGAGAATACCTAATTTAGGTTATTGTGTTAATAAAGTAGATTTATAATTATTGTTTCTTTTAAGGTCTTTCCTGACATTCAAGACACCTCAATAAAAGAAGAGTTGAAACAAGATTTTGACTTAAACCAGGAGCCTTTGGTTTCAAAGTCAATAAATTCAGATTTTGTGAAAGTAGAGAAAGAGACTGAGTCGGAAGAGGTGAAATGGTTTGATAAGATTTCAACATCCAAATATCCGAAGGTTCTCGTCAAGAGATTAAGTGCAGAGGACATAAAGGTACATTATATTTATTTATTTAATGATTAAGTCTTTGTTTTTGTTTTCTTTTTCTTTTTTTTTAGACTGAATGTATATATAAGATCAAACTCTCCTTCACATCTCTTGTGCATTTATTATTAAGGAGGGTGGGACACTTTCTACTTCCTTCCACCCTGAGGGTCAGGATTATTCCAGCGACTCATTGTCATCACCTTCATCCTCTATGGAAACATCTCTCAGCCCTGGTTTGGGTTGGTCCCTCGCCCTTACAGACCATTTACCTGTTTGTTTTTCAGTTATTGCATCTGGAGTGGAAAAGCAGGATTTACAAACAGTAGCAGACTCGCTAGGTGCGGGATAGTCAGTAGTTCGCCAATGACGTGTCTGGAAGGGATGTAAAGTCGATGACATCACGCTTTAGGGTGAGATATTGGACCTCCCCACAGTAACATTGATCACTTCTCTCCTCTTGAGCAGGCTGTACTTCCATACCAATCTTGTTCAACACCGGAGAGCCCTTCTTTGTCTTGTCATGTGATTCTAGATCACACATCAATCCAAGCAACCTCTACAGTCGCCTCTGTTGGGGATTCTATTGTTCTCAATCCTTGGTCACAGCGTTAGCATTGTCCTTTCCAGATGAGGCTAGTCTTGTCATCCACTGCCAGCAAGTTGCTTGGAGCAAGCAACTTGTTGGATACGGTTACTTCAGGGCCCCATATTACCAGGATTGGAAAAAAACCAGGGTTGGACCAAAAAACCCAGCCCAGTGGAGTGTTTTTTTGGGATTTTGGGAGTTTTATTGAGCTTTTGTGGGCTTTTTTGGGCTTTTTTTTTCTTCTATTTTTGAGGAAAAAATAAAATGATCAATAATTGATTTTTTTTTTTGTCATTTCAGTTTTATTTGACAAATAAATTAATAAATAGGTATAAAATTTACAAATTAAACATATAATTTGGCAACAGACATTGTCCAATTCCCACTGCTGAATGAATGTCATTGCCTAATTGGTGAAACTTATAAAGGTAAATGGTATTGCTATTGTTACAGGTTGTTGATAGTAGTGACATAACAGGACTATTTTAAGTAAAGTAATTAACCAATATATTTAAATTTATATTATTTAAGCTTTGAACATTGTCGCCATTATAATCTGAGACTCTGGGAAGCTAGTAAGTAGGCTACCAATAGTTCAGTAGTAGTTACCTAGAAACTAGGCAGGTTTGCACTGGATACCTTCCCAAGGAGCTGCCCAATAACCCACCAGATCTGGATTTTTATGGTAAAACCTGGGTAAAATTGGAAGATTTGGGGAAAAAAAAAAATTCAGTATATATATATATATATATATATATATATATAAATATATATATAATATATATATATTATATATCCCTAATATAACTTATATATAATATATATATATATATATAATATATTATTATTATATATATATATATATATATGTTATATATATATAATATATAGTATATATATAGTCTAATAAAAAAAAAAATGAGGTAAGGCACACTAGAAAATTCAGAGCTTTTTAATATATGGCTATAACTATAATTATAGTTATATATTACTATACTATACTATAATTAGAACTATGTATAGTATATATATATATATATATATTATATATATATTATAATATATATATATAATATATTATATATATTATATACTATCATTCTATAGTATATATATAAATATATATATAAATTACTAATATATATATACTATATATTATATATTACTCATAATATACATACTATATATACTATATATATATAACTATATATATATACCTATATATAATAATAATATATACTAATATATATATATATATATATATATATCTCAGGGTTGGCATTAAAAACCCCACCCGAAAAAAAAAAAAGCCACCTAAAAAACTGTCCGATAAACAACATTCCCAGCTTCAAAATTGTTTTTTTTTTTTTTTATTCTTTAAGCTATTATTTTCAACAATTTGAGAGAGATTTTAAAAATGACTAACATGAAATAATAACAATTATATATATTATGTTTCCTTATTAGTGAGCCTTGTTGCATTTTATTCAAAAAAATATCGAATAAAAGCAATTTTGAAAAGATAAAATTGAGAATGCAAAAAATAATAAGTTTTAAATTTTAATACAAAAGTACAAATCGAAATGTATCTTTAAATTTATTTGACTAGAAGATAATAACTTAGATTTCATTACTTAAAAAATTACCTAAAGTAACTTTTTACGTAAACTACTACAACACAACACACACAAGTAAAAAGTCTTACCTTTGTGGATTTTAGCATCATGTGATAAACTCGAGAATAATAATTTGAATTTCCCATTCATTTGTATAAGTAAATGCAATACAGCTTTAACAACGAATTGTTACATTGGAGCTTGAATGGAAGTCTAGTGAAGTAAATCCACATTTTGATTTTTCTTTGAACAATTCGTATCTACCCTGGCTCGAAGACTTCATCATGTGCCATCTTCATCACCCTACTCCTAACCAGACGCTCTTGAGCTCATTTTCCTCACGACCCCCCACCCCCCCACCAGCCCTCTATTTCGAACTTTTTGACCAAACAAGACGAAAAGTAGAGAAATTCTCTTCAATTGATCCAAGAACATTGGCAGGCCGCACATGCAATGTTAAGGATCCGCCCCACAACCAACTCGCGCTATGACACACCTATAATAAAAATAAAAGAACATAACAGCAAATGTAACAGAAAAACCCTAATACAACATACCAAGAAAATTATACACAGCAAGCCTTATACAATTTTCTCACGTGCACTTACTCGTAGTGAGTTTGGAAACGGTACCACCAAGTAGGGATGCCGCAAGAGGAGCGATATATTATGTTCTTAATATTCCTGATATTTCTTTTTTCGATTAAGTATCCCGGAAAACACATCATTCAATGATCACCAATTTTTTCGAAAAAGCGGCAGAATTGAGGCAAGAAAACAGGCAATTATTATCAGACAATATTTTTTTTTTACTTCTTCCCCCTCAAGAAATTTTTAAGCAGTTTCTTTTTCCATAAAATAACATTTTAAGCAAAATGTGTGTTTTTTCGGCTTCGTTTGGATCGATGGGGACATTTTGATCTGAACTCAGTGAGGAGGCGAGCGATAGAATCTGTCGATATTCATCCCACCTGAGACAGAACGCTAGCAGCTATATCAACACTAAGCGATGGAAACCTCCTCGGGCCCCTGCGCTGCACACCCGCCCGCCCCCCGGCCCTCCACCGCCCCCCCGGAAAGAAACCACATTCCTTTCACCCAACTGAAATCACTACTATTGCGGTATTTTAGCTCTTTCAAATTAGATATTATACAAAAAGTAAATGAAGGTAATCTCTACTATAATCAGACAAAGGACAATTCTAATTTTGCTGGTGTAAGCGTTAAAATCTTTATTCAATTTTTAATATTTATTTGAATATTAAGACAATGTTTTAAGTTTTATGTGTGAGTATATTTTCTACTTTGAACTCGATAAGCTCTTATTCCCGTCTGTAAATTCACCTCCACTGCTAATTTGGGCCATGATTAGTGTTACTTTAAAAAGTAAAAATGATATACTATAGTATAATATTATATATAACTATATATTATATATATATAATGCATATAATACATATATAAATATATACTATATATATCATATTATATATATTATATAAGTAGATCTACTTTATATATATATATATCATCTATATATCTACCTTACTATATATATACTATATATATATATATATATAATCTATTCCTGTTAATACATACCTATATATAATATATCATATAATCATCATATTCTATATTAATATATACTATCACTATTATAATCCCCTATTCATCCACCATATAATATTAATCATCCTAGCTATTATACTATCATATATAATATAACTTATCAGGTGCCCGCCATAGCTGACCACCCTGTATCTAAAAGAAAACTAAAGTAGCTATCTAAAAACTGAATACATTTTTTGAAAAATCAGCGAGACATTTAAAACCAATTGCAGGAAACACTGAAGAAAACAATTAAAATAAGAACAAGAAAAAAAAAAAAAAAACGGTATATATATATAAATATATATAAGTGCTACGAAGAAGCAAATTTCAATTGAGGGTCAGCTTTTTTTGGTAAACGATTATACAAAGATGACGCCCCAATGTTTAAGAAAGAGTCGATGTGGTCATCCAGATTAACCGGAACACACCTACTATCCACAACTGCGAGGTTCAGTGTAATTTTTAGGTACCAGTAGATGAGCAGGTAATTAGTGATACTGGTATACTGGAATGAGTAATGCCAGAGGTCAGCTACATTCATAGGGCCATTAAAAAACACGCACCTAACAATTGAACCCGGCACAGATAGTAGAAAGGCTAAAAGTCTACAAAGAAGCAAGGAGTTAATACAACCTAACCGTAAACCTACTCAAATAACCTTAAACCCCTAACACCCTAGTACCCTTAAAACTCCATATCTATATATAAGTATATATATATAATATATAAAAATATTACAAAAAACTTTTAAAAACTAACGTTAGCAAAAAAACCAACACATACTATACTATCCATTATATATATATATATATATACCTATATAGTATTATATATAATAATACTACCTACCCCATTACCCCTATAATTAGCCCTATCTCTGTAGTAACCTCCGACACACTGAATAAAAAATAATATTTTCATCACCGATTGAATGAAATCCAAATTTCCTTACCTCTTTTTTTTTTTCCCCCTCCACATCCCACCCCCTCCCCCTTCTGCCTGTCTTGCAGCGCGCCAGCAGGGGGAGGCGACGGCAGGCAGGCAGCGTCTGCCGCTTGGCCTAGATAGGAAGCACCCAAAATAGCCAGGCCGTTAGACTGTTATTTTGCAGCCGTCATTATTTCAAAATTAATTTATTAATACTAGTTTTTATTTTAATTAAAATAATCAATAAAAATTTTGCCTGCATTGGTGCCAAATGGTTTTCCTACAATACAATGTATTTCCAGCGCTTTTTCAACTGTAGCTTCGTGCAGTTTTTTAGATACAGTGAGCTACCCCCCCCCACCCCACCCCGCCCCCAACCCTGGCTCATATATATATATATATTATACATATACACACTACAAATACTATATTATTATATATATATATATTATATATAGTATATATAATATATATATTACTATTATTAGTATATAATACTATATAATTATACTATTATTATCTATTATTAATATATCTATATACTATATTTTTTATATATAATATAATACTATATTATATATTACTATTAATATAATATACTTATATATATATATATATATATACTAGTACTATTACCCATTCGTCATATCCATCTGCAAATTACAATTCCATTTTTTTCATGATCTTTCACACCAATATTTTTATTAAAATTATTTTACCATATCTATGTGATCATCCTCTTTTGATAGATCATTCTTATAACGACTTAGGCCTAGGGTCCCCCATACACCCCTCACACTCACGTCCAAACACTACAACAACAAAAACAAGAAAACAAAAATATTTTACTTGTGCCTTAGTGATTATCTCCTTTTGTACATTTATTTAGACCCCAAAAACTAAGCCAAAACCCCGCCCCCCTAACCCCTCATATCATAACCCCACCCATTTGCAAATCGTAGCCCACTTGAGTATGACAAAAAATAACCATCCCCCAAATACGCACCCTCTTTAGAAATTGGCCAATATGCTGCTTATTACCCGCAGTTATTAAGAAGTGTTTTCGTCGTACGCAATATCACTAATCCTTACTCTTTCGTTAAATTAAACTATAATGAAAATAGAAAAAAAAGAACCAAAAAAATGAAAAAAAAAACAGTCATCAAATTTAAAAAATAAAAATCCAAAATTTTTAATTTACGCCGACCTTGTCTTAATATAATGAATTATAGTATGGTTTGAGGCTGGTTATTGTATGAAGACTTTTCGTTTCTTTACACTGTTCTAGCACCCCAGTCTGCATTCGTGGGTCTGTTCCAAATGTCGCTGCGCCCTACTCTCTGAGGTACTTTTCCATCCAGGCTAAACTGTTCCATATATTTGTTGTTCACACATAAGTTTATACGATATTCCTGAGCTGCTTCTGTCCGTATGATGTTCATTAACCCCCCTGTAGCCTTTCTATGGGCTATCATGTCATCCCTCATGTTACGTTGTGAGCTCTCGCTCTTTCATGTATGTTCCCCCCCCTGCGAGTGCTTCATGGTACTTTCAATGGCAGATTTTTTTTTTAAAACCGCACTGCCACCCACCCCTATCGACCATACACCTATCTAATGTTTATTAATCCTTTCCACAGTACTGATGACATGTCATCACCCTCAGTCACTACTTTCCAAGTCTTGTCCTACTGTTATCATGTCACCTTTCCCTTCAGCTTCTCCATATGATCGTATCCAGCTCTATTAGCTACTTTCGCAGTGTTTCCAGCCTACTTTCAATTGCTGTCTAGCGTTTTCCATACTGTTACTTCCTGAGCGTTTTCTGTAATGATATCTCATTTCACTCAGTTACTTTCTCCAAGCTACTTCAAATCTCTTCTAGCTACTTCAATGCTTCTATTGCTGTTTTCATGAATGTCCTGCAGAGTGCTCATGTCCTTCCCTGAGCATCGTTTCAACGATGCCATTACTCATCACCTCAGTAACGCTACTACTTTCCTGAATCACCTCTTCCATCTTTCCACAAGTACTTTCCAGAGCTATCTCTTCCAATGCTTTTAGCTGTTTTTCACTTACCATCCGTCTTGAGCTTGCCAGTAGTAGTTTTCCCTCCATGAGCGTTTTCGAGTATGCATGTAATCATCTCTCAAGGAGTACCCGCATTCCCCCTACTTTCCTTGACGCTCCTTTCAACTGTTTCCAGCCTACGTTTCAAGCTAAAGCTACTTCAATGCTCTCTAGCTGTTTCATCGTAATGTTCCTTGAGTGCTTCATCGTACTTCACTCGAGCATTTTCCCGCTAATGAATACTGTCATCCGACGTTCAAACACTACAACTGTTCCATGTTCCAGGCTATTTTCCATGCCATGTTTCCAAGCTACTGTCATGAGTGTTTTTTCCCGATATGAAGTCATCACTGAGTCTAGCTTTCATTTGTACGCTTTCGTGCGAGGTCTCATGTACATCCTAGCTACCTTTCTTAAAATGTGGTTTCTTCTTAGGCATATATCATTCGTATGATACATCTTTTGCCCACCCAACATGAAAACCTTTGGGTTATTTTTTATAAAACATTACACTTTTTTTTTTTTTTTTTTTTTTTTTTTACCACTTTGAAACACAGAGACAGGCCCACACTATAAAGATTCCAGAAAAAAGAACCACTCACCACACCAGCATGTTGTTTAGGAGCTATACCCCACCCGCGCATATACATCGCACCGTTTCTCATTAATTTGGAATGGGCCTATGTTTATCAGACAGAGTGGGCTAATATTTGAGGTTCTCTTGGGAGGTATGGTGCTCGTTGAAAGGCCTGCCATACAAATCTTTTGATTACAATGCAACCCATTGCTGTGGGATGCAGATCGACAGATGGGAAACTCTAACCTATAACTTTACTTCAAATATCTATCATAATTTACTACTCACAGAGTTTCTTTAAATCTCGCAGCAATCTGGCTCGCAAAAGTCACGCCTCTCAACAATATCACTCCAAGCCTCCCACTATTAAACTGTTGACAATTTCTGGACAATTTTAAGAATATCCACCCCCAAAATAATCCAATAAGACATCAACGTTTCTAACCATTATATCCACACCACTCCCCTCGCACCTATTTTCACTCTCAGTCCCACTCGAGTGGGCAATTTCAATCAGGTGCACCACTCCGCAACGCCTCCCAAATTTTTTGGTTCTACTACTCGCCATATAACTCGAGATACGAGTGGCGCCGGGGACTATCTTTTATACGTACCAACCAGGTGAGGGTTCACTCTCTAGCCCCGCTTAACAGTTCACATATATATATATACTACTTATCAAAATTAATATCTATATAATATCTATATATATATTATATATATATAATATAATATATTACTATTATATACCCCCTCACTATAACCTATATACTCATACTCCATACTACATACCTATCCTATACCTCTATATTCTACTCATATACTCACCCTCACCCTCACCTCAAACGGTCCATATTATACTATAAGTAATACGGCATACTATATATACAATATCTAACCAACTCGAGTATTTTTTAATCCACGAGTTATCGATTTTTTTTTATATCGGCCATCCCGCTAGTAGACCAGCGGATGCCTGATTACTTCAAAAAAATAACTATCGATGTCATCTATTATCCGATCAAATTTAAATTTAAAAAAGATATATTATTCTAAAAGTAATCTTTTTTCTGATAATAAATCAGCAGCCGGACATACCACACCGTTCCACCCAGCGACCTATACAAAACGCCATCGCGCCGGAAAAAATCTGAGTTTTCATATATATATATATATATTACTTTACTACTGACACTATAAATTATCATAATTATAATTATATATCATCATACCTACTGAGTAACAGAATGTTGAACCCATAGTAATAACTATACTAATAACTATAATTATATAATATCTATATATATATATATATATATATATATAAACTATTATATATACTATATATTCATATATACCTACCTATTTATATTATACTACATATGAGCACGGAGAGCCCCACCACACGCATTACTCGACAACGATGAATGTACCCCATTTTTTATGGTGCGCCTTTCTCTTTTTGGCGTTCATAATTTCTTGCCCTACAACTCATCCCACAGGCATACATATTCTTAACCACCACATTTATCCACTATATCATATTACACATGAACTTACCAAGTCCCACCCCACATCCTAGATACCCTTACAGACATCCTACTACTGCATATTCCCTTGTGCGGGGGAGAAAAAGAATTCCTCACATCGTAATGTCCTCGCGTGTCGTAGAAGTCGCCTAAGGGGCGGTGGTAGTTGGGTTTTGGCTGCCCACTACTCTACCTATCTCTTGCTTAGGAATCCTGATGCATGCCTTCGGAAGATGGTCGGTGACGCGTAAACGCTTCTTATTTCTGCGGAATTGTGAATGAATCGTATGGGTACATGGATATATGGAAATGCGAATTTGAGGAGAAGAGGAAGAAAGAATGATGATGTTTCAGAAAGGGCAAATTTTGATTTGCCATCGCTTGTGACTGACAGATGTATACGGAAAATGTGAAATTAACGTGGTGTGATGTGGAAATGTGGCGCTGCTGTGTGTGAAGAGAATGAGAGAAGGCGAGAGAAAGGAGTTGCAATTTTGATGAGTGGATTGTGGTGGTATAAAGCTATGGTAGACTTTGTGTGTGTGAGTTCCTAGAATTCTAATTGGTAAATTTAATTGAAAAGGTCATGGTGTGTTTGGATTGACGTATGGTCCATCTGAGGGAAAACGTTGAAGAGAGTACGATCTTTTTGGATAATTTGAAGATGTTGGTGTGTGTAGGAGTTTTCAGATTGGATAGTGTGTTGGGGACCTAATGTTGGATAGGTGATCAAAAAAGGTGTTTTTGGGGTGTTGGTTTTGGGGTGTTGGGAATGAGAATGGTAGGAAGGTGATTGATTTCTGTGAAGAGAGGGTATGTGTGTAAGTTATCTTCTTTAAACACAAGAGTATTCATTAAGTATTTACTAGAGTTGGTGTAAGTAAGATGGTATCGAAGTGAAAGTATGATTTGATTTTGGTTGTTGAAGAAGGACGAATGTTGAAGTTGTTTGGATGTCTAATCCAGTCGAGGGGTTAGAATGGATACGGAATCATTATTTGTTTCCTATGTAAAAATTAAGTTAGTTGGGTGCTTGAATGGAGAGGAGGTGATACGGAAAGGAAGTGGGTAAAATTAGAAGTGAGAAGTTAAGTGAAGCAAGAGATAGGATAGAGTGTGATGGGTAACGAGCGCTCGCTAGTAACGGTTTGAATGTGAACATTGATACTGAACAAATCTGGGGGGCAAATGAAGGAAGCAATTGTAGTAGTGGTCAAAGGAGGTGTGGATGTGCTAGACGTAGGAAGTAAGAATGGTTAACGAAGCGAATGTCGGAAGATGAAGAGGTGATGAAGAGCGTTAAAGGTAAAAAAGATAGCGTGGTTGAGTACTAAAGCAAATGATGGAAGATTCAAAAGAAAGATGCTTGGAATTATATAAGCAGGAAAAAAGAAATACTAAAAGTGTATACGTGAGAAAACGAAGAGGTAATGAATGCAGTTTGGAATGAGGAGAATGAGGACTACTAGGAAATAGGAAGCTCTTCTGGAGGGAAGCGCGAAAGGTAAGATGAGAATAAGGGGAATCTTCTTAAGATAATGATAGGGATGGTGCTTTGGTAACTGAATGAAGATGGAGTGAGGGGAGTGTTGAAAAGAACACTCGAAATCTGCACAATATCCTAACAGTAATGATGGGGTGTTAGTGGATATGTGTGTGTTTGATGGTGCACGAAGGAATGGGTATTCTTGGGGATGAGGTTATTTAGTAGGAGGAGGTAATGTGTAGATGGTTGGGTGAGAAAGTTGACGAATGGTAATCTGCAGGTATAAAAAAAATTTACTAGTGAAATGATCACAACGAGCGGAGGCAGATGTGATTGATGATTTGGGAAGTTGTTGTATAAGCGTTTATGGGAGGGTAATGTTCCATAGGGATTGGAGAGAGCGTAATAGTACCACTGATAGGTCAACGGAGAAAGGGGACTGTAGAACATTATTGGGGAATATAGTTTATTGGTGTGTGCTAGGCGCAAGGTATAGCTCGAGTTAGTTTTGGTCGAAAGAGTGCGTCGAGTGATGAGGGACTGATTGGTCGAAGAAGACAGGTGGCGTTTAGGAGTGGTCAGGTGTGTGGATTCAATCATGTGTTAGCATTTGAAAACAAATGATCTGGCAGAACAATGAGGGAGACAGCTAAATTATATTTACGGTTTTATGGATTACAACAGTGCGTATGATAGAGTTTATAGGGAAGCCTTAGGCAGCGAGCTTTAGTGAGCAACCTAGCACTTGTTGGTGGGTAGGCCTCCCCGAGATGGATATCAAAAGTATTAGAACGATAGATGAAGCGTGTGTACGAATAAATGGTGTAATGGTGATTGGTTTTAGGATTAATAGCGGAATGTGAGACAGGGTTGTGTTATTCTCCTTGGTTTATGTCAATGTGGTAAGTGGATGGGTGGTTATGAAAGAATTCTCGAGGTGGCGGAGTGGCCAACGGACACTGGTTGTATACGAGAGATGGAGGAGAATGGAGAGATGAGGGCTTGCTACAATTATTGTATGCGGATGATTTGGTTCTGTGTGGGAATCTGAAGAGAGTTTGAGAGATTGGTGGAGAGATTTGCAGGGTATAAAAAGAGGGTTGAAAGTAAACGTGTCGATACAGAGCCTAAAGGTTCTGCCACCTGTTGTGAGGAGTACAGTGCAGCTCTGGATGGTTAAGTAAGTATGATAAGATATGAGCAGCCTGGAGCAAAGGGTCTGAGGTTTAAATTCTAGGTATGGTGTTGGAATCGAGAAAGGGGAACGGATGATCGTCAGAGTGTCGTGGGCAAAGTTGTGAATGGCAAGAGGGCCAAGGCTGGGCTGGTGCAGATTAAAATCGTTAGATTGATGTAAGGGAACTAATTCTCATTGAGTGCCTCAGACGGTCTACCGTGAGGTACTGTGTTACCCCCCTCTGTTCATTGTATGGTAGTTGGAGATACTGGTCTGGATGAGCCACATATACAGATTTTACGATTCAATGTTTCTAGCGGACAATCTTAGGGGCAATGCTAGG